>PVJS01035057.1:0-21227 GCA_004027185.1 Glis glis | reverse complement strand
TTTATGTTGTGGTACCAGGGATTGAACCCAGGGGCATTCTACCTCTGAGCTATACCCCCGGCCCTATTTTTTATCCTTTATTTTGAAACCAGGTCTCATGAAGTTGCGGAGGGCCTCACTAAGTAGCTTAGGCTGGCCGCGAACCCGGATCCTCCGGTCTCAGCCTCCCAAGTACTGGAATTACAAGCATGCGCCACCATGCCCAGCTGACTTCTGATCCTAAATCCTGTTCTGTTTTCTACCAAATTATCAATCAAGTATAATAGTAGATTTTATGTGGGTATGTGTATGAGTGAGTGTGTGTGTGTGTGGGGGGGGATACTGGGGATTTTACCCAAGGGTATTCTATCACTGAGATACTCCTTAGCCCTTTTTATTTTTATTTTGAAACTGAGTCTTGCTAACTTGCTGAGGCTGGCCTCCACCTTGCAATCCTCTTATCTCAGCTTCCCAGGTACTGGGATTACAGGCATGCATCATCATGCCTGGCTGGATAAAGACATTTTTAAGGGCTGGCGTGTAGCTCAGTGGTATAGCGTGTGCCTAGCAAGTATGAGGCCCTGGGTTCAATCCCAGAACCATGAAATAAACAAATAAATCCAGATATGCAATGCTTCACAAAATATGGTTTCTGAGTATGCTGGGGTGCTCTACCAAAATGAGAGGATAAACCAAGAAAGAGTAAGGCAAAGTATCCAAAATAGGACATCGCATGGGAGCAAGTACCAGGTGACAACTGAACCATAGCCCCAAGGAGAACCAGGAAGAGTGAGGCAACAGAGGGCTCCTGGAAAATCATCTCCAAGAACAAAGGGAACAGATAGAGGGTCCAATGTATTTGACCCCAGGGGGGTTGGCTTTACAAAAAAAGATAAACCTGGCATGGAGGCCCACACCTGTAATCCCAGTTCTTGGGAGGCTGAGACAGGAGGATTGCAGGTTCGCGGCCAGCCTCAGCAATTTAGTGAGGCCCCCAGCAACTTAGTGAGACCCTGTTTCAAAATAAAAAATAAAACAGGGCTGGGGGTGTAGCTTGGAGGTAGAATGCCCCTCGGTTCAATCCCCAGTACCACAAAAAATAATAATAATAAAATAAAAAATAATTTAGCCACGCGTGGTGGTGCACACTATAATTCCAGTACTTGGGAGGCTGAGACAGGAGCATTGCAAGTTTGAAGCCAGCCTTAGCAACTTAGCAAGACCCTACTTCAAAATAATAAATAAAATAGAACCAGGGCCAGTATAATAATAATAATAATAATAATAATAATAATAATAAGCCGGGTGTGGTGGCGCATGCTTGTAATCCCAGTACTTGGGAGGCTGGGACCAGAGGATCGGGGTTCACAGCCAGCCTCAGGTACTTAGTGAGGCCCTCTGCAACTTAGTGAGACCCTGTTTCAAAATAAAGAATAAAAAATAGGGCTGGGGGTGTAGCCCGGAGGCAGATAGCCCCGGGTTCAATCCCCAGTAGTGCAAAATAATAATAATAATAATGATAATGATAATAATAATTTTCTTAGAAAGTTTGGGAATAACAAATGACAGTTACAAAGGAAACTAAGCAATGAAATCAAGCAAAACATGGTATTATATGGATTTCAAAATGCACATATTTTTCACATCTAAACTTCTTTTTGTGGTACTCGGGATCAAACCCAGGGGCATTCTACCTCCGAGCTACACCTCCAGTCCTTTTTATTCTTTTTATGTTTTTTTTTTTTTTTTTGCAGTACTGGGGATTGAACCCAGGGGCATTCTACCTCCGAGCTGCACCCCTAGCCCTATTTTTTATTCTTTATTTTGAAACAGGGCTTCACTAAGTAGCTGATGCTGGCCACCAACCCAGATCCTCCGGTCTCAGCCTCCCAAGTACCGGAATTACAAGCGTGTGCCACCATGCTTGGCTTATTTTCTTATTTGGAAATAGGTTCTCACTAAATTGCTGAAGCTAGCCTTGTCCCTATGATCCTCTTGTCTCAGCCTCTCAAGTACTGAGATTACAGGCATGCGCCACCACGCCCAGCTGAAAGTGGCCATCTTTGAGCCAGGGAGAGGGGCCTGGACAGATCCTCATTGCCACTGAAGGAACCACCCTGCTGACACCTTGATTTTGGACTTCTACCCTCTGGAAATATGAAACAAATGTTGTTTAAGCAAAAGAAAGGAAGGAAGGAAGGAAATGAAAAAAGGAACAGGGAATTAAGAAGTGAAGGGGTGGGAAGGGAATTGCTAGAATGCTTTTCTGAGCTCGGTGTGATGGCACACACTTGTAATCCCAGTACTTGGGAGGCTGAGATAGAAGGATGGCAGGTTCGCGGCCAGCCTCAGCTACTTAGTGAGGCTCTCAACAATTTAGTGAGGCCCTGTTTGAGGAGGTGTAGCTCAGAGATAGAACACCCCTGGGTTTAATCACCATAAATAAATAAATAAATAAATAAACAAATAGGGCTAGGGGTGCAACTCAGAGGTAGAGTGCCCCTGGGTTCAATCCCTAATAATACACACACACACACACACACACACACACACACACCTATGGTAATGTTTCATTTAAAAATCATGTATAAACTGGGTGTGGTGGCACACACTTGTAATCCCAGTACTTGGGAGGCTGAGACAGGAGGATCGTAGGTTCGCGACCAGCCTCAGCAGTGAGACCCTGTTTCAAAATAAAACACAAAATCGGGCTGGGGGTGTAGCTCAGAGGTAGAATGCCCCTGGGTTCAATCTCAGTACCACACACAAACAAAAAAAAAATTAGAATAAAAATCATGTATATATAGTGCAAATACAGTATCTTGATTTGAATGCAAGGAAAAAAGGAAGTGGGGGAGGGAGGCAGGAAGTTGGGAGTTCTCTATGGCTGCTTGGTGAGCAGTTGACAGCCTTACCTGAGGTCCTCAGGGAGGAAGAGCTCCCTGGAGGGAAGGTGAAGCCCCTATAAAGGAGGCTGCTGTGTGGTGGGGGCAGGGCCTGCCAGGGAAGCTTTGTTTTCAGGTCCTCTCCTTCAGAGGCACTCTAAAGAAGAGGGGCTCCCAGCCACAGCCACGACCAGCACCTCTGCCCTCTGCAGCCCTGGAGCCCCAGGCAGCTGGTGGGTCAGCCAGGGTCCTGCTAAGCCTGAGGCACCCGCCCCACCTGGTGGAGGACAGGGACCTGCACACAGGGCTGAGGATTTTCCAACAGCTTTACAGTTGTGAGGAATCACTGCTTTGCTACTTTTTTCTTTTCTTTCTTTTTGGAACTGGACATTTTGCCTCCAAGCTACACCTCCAGCCCTATTTTGTTTTATTTATTTATTTATTTTATTTATTTATTATTATTATTTTTTGCGGTACTGAGGATTGAACCCAGGGACATTCTACCTCTGGGCTACACCCCCAGCCCTATTTTTTTTTCTTTATTTTGAAACAAGGTCTCACTAAGTTGCGGAGGCCCCACTAAGTAGCTGAGGCTGGTCGCGAACCCAGATCCTCCAGTCTCCGCCTCCCAAGTACTGGGATTACAAGCATGCGCCACCACGCCCGGCATTTATTTATTTATTTATTTATTTATTTTGCGTTACTGGGAATTGAACCCAAGGCCTCGCACATGCTAGGCAAGTGCTATACCATTAAGCTACATCCCCAGCCCTTATTTCTTATTTTATTTTTTTGCGATTGAACCCAGGGGCATTCTACCGCCAAGCTACACCCCCAGCCTCTCCAATATGCAATCGGTTGCCCTGAGAGATGATGAAGTTCTTGTCTTTGATGGGATTTAAGTAAATGATAAATGGCCACTTGATTCCAAGTAGAATGGGGGAAGGGTTAACAAAGTGGCTGTCCTAGGCAATGTCTTTTTGATTACAAAGAGGAGCTTTCTCAAATTAGCCCAGGTTGAAAGAGACTTCCGGAAAGAATTCAGCTCTCATCGAATCCGAAGAAACGCTGAGCAACTAGGCTGCAGCGAGGGTGGGGATGAGATCAGCCCCGCCGGTGACTCAGCTCCCAGCTCTTTGTTTCTGGGTTTTATAATTCATATTCTTTCTCAAGAATCTGAAAGGTCGTTGGCAGGAATATGGACTTGGCTTGCCTGGGTCGGGCGTTCGGTCCTGGCTCACTCCGTGAATCACTCTTAGGAGTGGAGGCTCATGATTCAAACCTAAAACCATGGTGACAGACACTGAACATGCCGTGGGCGTAGAAATTCTCAGAAAAGCTGGGGGCGGGGGTAGCTCAGTCACCTTCAAAAGGATACTTAAGGTCCTGTCCAAACTCAGGGCTCACTAATTCTGAGCCCAAAATAACTTCAAGCAGATGATGTTCTTCACATGGTTGAAAAGAGATCAGGACTAATCAATGAAGGCATGAGCTTGAATTAAAGGGAGGGGATAGCGGAGGTGTGAGCAGGGCTGTGGGGAGAAGGGACAAAAAGGTGGCCAGATGGTGGTGAGTTGGCTGCTGGGTATACATTGTCTAGAACAAAGCTACTCTTGGGCTGAATTATAAGTTACTCTGCACCTAGGTCCATGCAGGGTTTTTTGCCCCCAGGCAATTTTAAAAGAAACTTTAAAATTTTATTTATTTTTGTATTTATTTATTTATTTATTTATTTATTTATTTATTTTTGTGGTGCTGAGGATTGAACCCAGGGGCATTCTACCTCCGAGCTACACCCCCATCCTATTATTTATTTATTTATTTATTTGAGGTACTAGGGATTGAACCCAGGGGCATTCTACCTCCGAGCTACAACCCCAGCCCTATTCTTTCTTTATTTTGAAACAGGGTCTCACTAAGTTGCAGAGGGCCTCACTAAGTAGCTGAGACTGGCCATGAACCTGCGATCCTCCTGTCTCTGCCTCCCAAGTACTGGGATTACAAGCATTCGCCACCATGCCCAGTTTATTTTTTATTTTGAAACAGGGCCTCACTAAGTTGCTGAGGCTAGTTTCCAACCTGCAATCCTCCTGTCTCAGCCTCCCAAGTACTGGGATTACAGGCATGTGCCACCACGCCCAGCTGCTAAATTTTAGAATAGTTTAGATTTCCAGAAAGGTAGCTGGGCATGGTAGTGCATGCCTATTAATCCCAGTACTTGGGAGGCGGAGACAGGAGGATTGCAGGTTCAGACCAGCCTTAACAACTTAGCAAGGCCCTCTGCAACTTGGTGAGACCCTGTTTCGAAATTTAAAAAAGCAAAATAAGCTGGGTGTGGTGGCGCATGCTTGTAATCCCACTACTTGGGAGGCTGAGACAGGAGGATCCGGGTTCAGGCCAGCCTCAGCTACTTAGTGAGGCCCTCCGCAACTTAGTGAGACCCTGTTTCAAAATAAAGAATAAAAAATAGGGCTGGGGTGTAGCTGAGGTAGAATGCATCTGGGTTCAATCCCAGTACTGCAAAAATAAATAAAATAAATAAATAAATAAATATAATAAATAAATAAATAAACAAAATAAAATAGGGTGAGGGTATAGCTCAGAGGTAGAATGCCCCTGGGTCCAATCCCCAGTAATACACACACACACACACACAAGATTTACAGAAAGTTTGCACAAAGTTCCCATATATCCCATACCCAGTTCCCTCTTATTTAACTATGTGCTATGGTCTGAATGCTTATGTCTCCCCCTGCAAAAAAAATTTATATGTTGAAATCCTAACCCCCACCATGATGGTATTCTTTTTGTGTGTGTGTGTGGTACTGGGGATTGGACTCAGGGGCATTCTACCTCTGAGCTACACCAACCAGCCCTATTTTATTCTTTATTTTGAAACAGTGTCATTAAGTTGCAGAGGGCCTCACAAGTTGCTGAGGCTGTCCTCAAACCTGCGATCCTCCTGTCTCAGCCTCCCAAGTACTGGGATTACAAATGTGCACCACCACGCCCAGCTCATGATGGTATTCTGAATTCAGCCTGTGGGGTAATCTGGTCATGAGGGCAGGCCCCTTGTGAATGAGATTAGCGCCCTCATAAAAGAAGCCAGGAACTCAGGCAGGGTGTGGTGGCGCACGCTTGTAATCCCAGTACTTTGAGAGGCGGAGACCGGAGGATCCGGGTTCGCGGCCAGCCTCAGCTCTCTCTCTCTCTCTCTCTCTCTCTCTCCCTGTCTCTCTCTCTCTCTACTTAGTGAGGCCCTCTGCAACTTCATGAGACCCGGTTTCAAAATAAAGTATAAAAAATAGGGCCGGGGGTGTAGCACGGAGGTAGAACGCCCCTGGGTTCAATCCCCAGTACTGCAAAAAAAAAAAAAAAAAAAAAGCCAGGAGCTCATTTGCTATTTCAACCATATTAGGACACAGCAAGGTGGCCATCTGTGAGGAACGGGCTTTGAGCAGACACAGAACCTGCCTGTGCCTTGATCTAGGACTTACCAGTCTCCAGAACTGTAGGAAGTAAAAGTTTCTGTTGTTTATAAGCTATTTAGTTGGTGGTACTTTGTTATAGCAGTTATGTTCATCAGCTTTTTGTCATGGGGACAACATACCTGAAAATATCAACTTTTTTTTTGGTGTATGGTACTGGGGATTGAACCCAGAGCCATTCTACCTCCAAGCTACACCCCCAGCCCTATTTTTTATTCTTTTGTGTGTGTGTGTGTGGTACCGGGGATTGAACCCAGGGGCGTTTTACCTCCGAGCTACACCCCCGGCCCTATTTTTTATACTTTATTTTGAAACTGGGTGTCATGAAGTTGCGGAGGGCCTCACTAAGTAGCTGAGGCTGGCCGCGAACCCGGATCCTCCAGTCTCCGCCTCATAAGTACCGGGATTACAAGCGTGCGCCACCACACCCGGCTCTTTATTTTGAAACAGGGTCTCACTAAGTTGCAGAGGGCCTCACTAAGTAGCTGAGGCTGGCTGCAATCCTGCAATCCTCCTGTCTCAGCCTCCCAAATACTGAGATTACAAGCGTATGTCACCATGCCCGGCTTGAAAATATCAACTTAGAGGAGGAAAGATTTATTTTGGCTCACGGTTTCAGTCCATGGTCGACGGCTCCATGGCTCTGGGCCTGAGGGGAGGCAGAACATCATGATGGAGGGTGTAGTGGCGGAAAGCTGCTCAGCTCATGGTGGACAGAAAAGAGAGAGGAGGAAGGGGCGGGGATAAAATATACCCTCCAGGGCTCACCCCCCGGCCTACCTCCTCCAACTATTAGCAGGCCCCCCCTGCTAATAGTCCATTCAATTATGAACCCCTCAATGAACAAATCCACTGATGAGATCAGAGTCTCCGGATCCAATCACTTCCCAAAGCCCTACATCTGAACGCTGCTGCAGTAAGCACCAACCTTCGACACAGGGGCCTTTGGGGGATGCTCCAGATCTAACTATAACAGCAGCCCACACAGACTAGGACACTATGGTACACTGTCACAATTAATGAGGGACTAGGAACACTTTATTAACTGAACACCATACTTTATTTGGATTTCATTAGTCTTCCCCTCATGTCCTTTTTCTGTTCCAGGATCTCATCTAAGATACCTGTAGTCATCCCTTAGGACTGCTAGAACAAATTGCCACAAACTTAAAACAACAGAAATTTATTCTCTCACAGTTCTTGAAGCCAGAAATCTGAAGTCAATAGGATAGGCCATGCTGACCTACACATGCTCTAAGGGAGGACGGCTCCTTCTATGTGTCTTCTAGTTTCTGGTGGCTCCAGGTGTTCCTTAGCTGTAGGAGGCGGACCCTAACCTCTGTCTCCATCTTCACATGGCCTTCTTTGTGTGTCTCTCTGTAATGAAGAGCCTCAAATCCCCCTCTCCTTTCTCTTGTAAAAGCATCAGTCATTGGACTTAGGAACTGCCCTAAATCCAGGACAATTTCATCTTGAGATTTTTTTTTTTAAACTGGGAATGGAACTCAGGGGCATTCTACCTCCGAGTTACATCCCGGCCCTATTTTTTTTTTATTCTTTACTTTGAAACAGGGTCTCACTAAATTGCTGAGGCTGACTTTGAACCTGCGATCCTCCTGTGTCAGCCTCCCAAGTACTAGGATTACAAGCATGCACCACCACACCCAGCTTCATCTTGAGATCTTTAACCTGTATCTGCAAGATCCTGTGTATTAGTTAGCTTTATGTTATGGTAAAGAAGTACCTGAGGTAGTCTCCTTGGAGGAAAGGCTTATTTTGGCTCAGAAGTTTCAGTCCACGGTCACTTGGTCCTGTTGCTTTGGGCCTGTGGCACCATGGTACATCATGGCAACATGTGGAGGAGGCCTGTTCACCTCCTGGTAGTCAGAAAGTAAAGACAGAGAGGCAGGAAGGGGCCAGGGTCCCAATTTCTCCTCCCAGGTGTCCCTCTATGACTTAACTATCTCTTTTTCAGGAGATAGGTCCTACTTCTTCTTTTTTTTTTTTTTCCTGGTACTGGGGATAGAACACACTGAGCTACCTCCTCAACCCTTTTTATTTTATTTTATTTATTTTGTGATACTGGGGATTGAGCCCAGGGGCATTCAACCCCTGAGCTACACCCTCAGCCCTCTTTATGTTTTATTTTGAAACAGGCCATAAGTTACCACATGCTGGCCTCAAAGCTGGGATCCTCCTGTCTCAGCCTCCCAAGTACTGGGATTATAGGTGCATATGCCGCCACACTCAGCTTAAAGAATAACTTTATTGTCTCTAATAATAAAGAATTGGGGTTTAGCCAGGAGTAGTGGTGCATGCCTGTAATCCCAGTACTTTGGGAGGCTGAGACAGGAGAATCGCAGGTTTGGGGACAGCCTCAGTGACTTAGCAAGACTCTGAGCAACTTAGTGAGATTCTGTTTCAAAGCAAAAAATAAAAAGGGCTGGGGGTGTAGCTCAGAGGTAGAACACCTGTGGGTTCAATCCCCAGTACAAAAAAAAAAAAAAGAATTGGGGTTTGTAGACAATTCAATATTATAATGTGTTCTGTGTTAAAACAGGTAACACTCACTATCAACTGTGACTTGTGTAATCCTACCCTGGCATTATTTTCACTTTGTAATAGCCAAATAGCCTCAAAAATTGCCACTGGCAGGGCCACCAGTGATACCCGAGAGGCCCTGCTGGGATCAACCACCTCCTCTCAAGGTCCACTTGCTTAAAGAGACTCCTGGGATTTCGCTTCCCAGTTCCTCTCCTCTAATGAAGGCTCCAGTCCTTCAGCTCATTGAGGTCTGTCTCGCTGCTGCTGCCCGATGCCCAGCTTGGAGGGAGCCTGGCACATGGGGAGGAGCACTATGGGATGGATTGCACTCCCCCCCCCCCAGATTCATATGCTGAAGCCCTGACTCCCAATGTGATGGTATTTGGAGATGGGGCCTCTGGCAGATTCTTAGGTTCAGATGAAGTCATGAGGGTGGGGGCTGTTAGTCAGTTCAGACTCTATAACAAAATGTTATGAACTGGGTGGCTTATAAGCAATGGGAATTTATTTCCCGCGGTCCTGGGGCTGGAAGTCTGGTCAGCGTGCCAGCCCGGTGGAGTTCGGGGAAGGACCCTCTTCTGTCTTGCAGGGTGGCAACTTCTCTAACCTCATTTGGTGGAAGGGTAAGGGAGCTCTCTGGGGCCTCTTTTATCCGGGTTCTGATCCCACTCATGAGAACTCCACCCTCATGACCTAATCCTCTCCTGACATGCCCCCTCCTAACGCCATTACCACAGGAGCTACAGCTCCAACTTGTGAATTCTGGGGAGACACAAAAATTCACAACACATAGTCGTGAAATAGAAAAATCACTTACATAGGCCCTGTTCTTTTTGGAAATGCACCCCCCCTTTGTTTCTAGAATCTTTTGTTGTTGTTGTACTGGGGGTTGAACCCAGGGCATTCTACCTCAGAGCTACATTCCAAGCACTATTTTTATATTTATTTATGTATGTATTTATTTATTTATTGCGGTACTGGGGATTGAATCCAAGGGCATTCTACCTCCAAGCTATACCCCCAGCCCTATTTTTAATTCTTTATTTTGAAACAGTCTTACTAAGTTGCGGAAGGCCTCACTAAGTAGTTGAGGCTGGCTGTGAACCTGCGATCCTCCTGTCTCAGCCTCCCAAGTACTGGGATTACAAGCGTGCGCCACCACACCCAGCTAGTGAGACCCTGTTTCAAAATAAAAATTAAAAATAGGGATTGGGAGCTGAGTGTGGTGGTACATGTACTTTGGGAGGCGAAGACTGGAGGATCCGGGTTCGCAGCCAGCCTCAGATCTCTCTCTCTCTCTCTCTCTCTCTCCCCGTCTCTCTCTCTCTCTCTCTACTTAGTGAGGCCCTCTGCAACTTCGTGAGACCCGGTTTCAAAATAAAGTATAAAAAAATAGGGCCGGGGGTGTAGCGTGGAGGTAGAACGCACCTGGGTTCAATCCCCAGTACCGCAAAAAAAAAAAAAAAAAAAAGAAACAGGGTCTCACTAGGTTGATGAGAGTCTCACTACTTGCTGAGGCTGTCCTTGAACCTGCGATCCTCCTGTCTCAGCCTCCCAAGTACTAGGATTACAGGTGTGTGCTACCATGCCCGGCTTGCTTCTAGAGCCTTTAAAAAACAAACAATTCCTCCTAGGCCAGCAACATAAAATCAGTGGCAGTTTGGTTCTATTTCTTAGCATAGAGGTAGCAAATATTTTTCTTCTGAAAAGACACCTGAACCACTTGGTGGTGGGCTCCTCTAGCACTGAGCTGATATGGGGTCTGAAGTTCCTTCCAGATGCAGAGAAGAGTGCTGGGATGAGCTAGCAATGCCTGCTGAGGCTGTGCAAGGGGTGGGGAGGCATCCGTGCCAATCCTGGCTCAGAAGCCACCTGGGCATCTGGCTCCAGCACCAGGGTCTCCTCTAGGCAGTAGGTATTTGCAGCCCCATCCTCGAGGGGCTTCCAACTTCTGTGGGTGCATGATAAAAAAGAAGCACGGTGGATGGTGGAGACGGTGACAGTCTGCTGCTCTGTGACTAAAGAGCCCTTAATTCTGTGCCCATCTCCAAGATCAGGAGAGTGACTTGAACAGATACAGCACAGTCTGCATGCTGAGGGCTCTGAGAGAAGTTGCAACTCGATTCCACAAACACTTATCCAGCACCTGTCACGGATATGGCACTGTGCTAGGTACTGGGGAGGGAACGGAAGCATGTGAGCCCTGTGCTGCAGGGGCTTGTCTCCCAGGGAATGCCACTGGCTGTGCAATGACTGTGCAGAGAGCCCGGGGAGCAGGACAGGGTGTCCAGCTCTGAGGGGCCTCCTGCTGACAGCCCAAGAGGGGAGGTGGAGGCAGGCCAGGGGCTGAGTAGATGCTGCAGAGAGCAAGGTGAGGGCCACAGCCGTGGGATGTGGGAGCCAGGCCAAGCCTGCACTCTGTGGAGCTAAGGACTGGGACTCGGGTCAGTCTGTGGGGGGTCAGAGGGGCAAGGCCAGCACCCACTGGCAGATGGAGGCGAGACCTGGCTCAGTGGTCACTGCTGCCCTGGGCTCCAGACTCCCTCTGCCTAGGCGAGGGCAGCCTGGCCTGGGAAGGGAGCAGAGGTGGCAGGTGTGGGAGGTACAGGTGCCCAGTGGCTGCAGGGACAGGGTGCTTCTCAGGTGACTGCAGCCAAAGCTGCTGGGAAATGAGCACCGAGACAGGAGCAGCATTGACAGGAGAGAGCTGGAGAGGGGCTGCTGGTGATGAACTCCAGAAACAAAGGCAGGGAAGAGAAAATCTGGTCTGCTGGAGCAGAGGCTGGGGCAGGGGGCAGAGGAGGAGGCAAGAGAAAGTGACCCGACAGAGTCCCTCCAGCATCAGAGAGATTAACGCCACAGACTGGAATTGGATGCCCTGGGTTCAAATCCCACCTCTTAGCTTGGAGTGGTGATGCTCACCTGTAATCCCAGTACGTGACAGGCTGCGACAAGAGGATTGCAGGTTCAAGATCAGCCTCAGCAACATAGCCAGACTTTCAGCAACCTACCAAGACTCTGTTTCGAAACAAAAACCAGACCTGGAGCCTGGGGCTCCCAGCACCATGCGGGCGGCAAGAGTCCCCAGCACTGCATGTGACTGGGGTGCCCTCTGCCTTGCAGCATGGGTGCAAGGCTAGCCCCAGCCTTGGGTGGTCTGGGGTCCCAGCAGAAGCACAGCTTCCCCAACCTCCCCTATGACTGTGGTGCCCTGGAGCCTCACATCAACTCCCAGCTCATGCAGCTGCACCACAGTGAGCACCACAGGGAGCACCTGTGTGAGCAACTGGAACACCACCAGGAAGTACCAGGAGGCGCTGGCCAAGGGAGATGCCCTGCCTCGGGTAGCTCTTCAGCCTGCACTGAAGTTCAGTGGTGGAGGTCACATCAATAACACCATATTCTGGATAAACCTGGACCCTAATGGTGGCAGAGAACCCAAAGGGGGGGTTGCTGGAAGCCATCAAACGAGACTTTGGTTCCTTCAACTTTTTTTTTTTTTTTTTGCGGTGCTGGGGATGGAACCCAGAGGCATTCTACCTCTGAGCTACACCCCCAGCCCTATTTTTTATTCTTTATTTTGAAACAGGGTCTCACTAAGTTGCGGAGGCCTCACTAAGTAGCTGAGGCTGGCTGCGAACCCGGATCCTCCAGTCTCAGCCTCCCAAGTACTGGGATTACAAGCGTGCACCACCACGCCTGGCTCTTCAATAAGTTTAAAGAGAAACTGACAGCTGTGTGTGTTGGTGTCCAGGGCTCAGGTTGGGGTTGGCTTGGCTTCAATAAGGAGCAGGGACGCTCACAGACGGCTGCCTGTTCTAATCAGCATCCACTGCAAGAAACAACAGGCCTTGTTCCGCTGCTGGGGACTGAGGTTTGGGAGCACGCTTATTATCTTCGGTATAAAAATGTCACACCTGGACATTTGGGATGTAATCAACTGGGAGAATGTAACTGAAAGATACATGGCATGCAAAAAGTAAAACCTTATCATTATATTGAGTATGTTAATCTCTTTATGACTATTTTTGTAGTATAGTGTACAGTCATGCAATTTGCTAATTAGCTGCTCTATTGTGGCATTTATTGATGTTGCTTATTCACATATTTGATAAACATAATTTAATGTTATGAGTAATTTTTTATTTTAAAATTTTATTATCAGGCAACTGTTTGAGAATCATAAGTGCTCTGTGTGATTTAATGTTAATCAAACATTTTCTTCAGAGAGCTAAAATTGCTAAGAGGTTATAATTGTCATCATAAAACCATCAAAACTATTTCATGCCTATATTTTTGAGGTCTGTCGGGAAGCCTTTGTAACCCTGTTATATTGCAGTTATAGAAAATGTAGTCTTTTGCTCCAGTTGCAACAGTAAAATAGAAAAGTGAGAGAAAAAACAAAACAAACTAACCGGGCATGATGGCACACGCTTGTAATCCTAGTACTTGGGAGGCAGAGACAGGAGGATCGCAGGTTCCTGACCAGTCTCAGCAACTTAGCAAGGCCCTTCACAAAATAAAAAAAAAATAGGTCTGGGAGTGTAGCTCAGAGGCAGAATGCCCCAGGTTCAATCCACAGTGCCGGAAAAAAAAAAAAAAATCCTGCCTCTTCCTCTTTCTAGCTGCTGCGTCACTTTGGGCAAGTTATTTAATCTTTCTGGGCCTTTGATCCCTCAACAAGGGATAAACATAGAACCAACTTTATAGCATTACTGTAAAGACTGAGTTAGAACATATAAAGTATCAGGGCGTGGTGGCACACATCTGTAATCCCAGTACTCGGGAGGCTGAGACAGGAGGATCACAGGTTCGCAGCCAGCCTCAGCTACTTAGTGAGGCCTTTTGCAATTTAGTGAGACCCTGTTTCAAAATAAAGAATAAAATAGGGCTGGGGTAGAATGCCCCTAGGTTCAATCCCTAGTACTACAAAAAAAAAAAAGCAAATAAAAAAAACATATAAAGCATCAAGAACAGCGCCTGGCTCATAGTGCATTGCAAACTTGGCTAGCGTTGCAGTCAGTTTGCACATTAGTTAATATTTCCCCAGTTGTAACCATGAAACTTCAACTAAAAGATGCTTCTATCACAAAAGCTCTTATGGTAAAATGAATTTGGAAAATGCATCATATCTTATCCACAGGGGGAAAAACCCAACCCTTTATTTAGCCCAGCATTTTCCAGACCTAGTGGATTGTGGAACCCTCTGAACAATGTTCCACGGGACACCAGTTTGGGAAATGCCATGGGGAAGGGACTGGGGGGTCTCTGAAGGTGGAGGACAGGGTCTCCAGAAGACAGCTCTGGCAGGGGGATGCCTGCTCTGTAACTAAGGAGCCCTTAATTCCATGCCTGTCCCCCAGATGGGAACAGTGATCCCAGGCAGGGAGGAGGAGAGGGGCTTTGGGTGTGACTCCCACAGCACAGGGAAGGGCGCCCACAGGAGACTCCACGGAGAGGGGCGCAGGGAGGGCCAGGCTGCTGATGGAAAGTGGAGGGTGAGAGGAGGAGGCAGAATTCTCCTGAATTCTGAGGACCCTGAGAATTCATATTTGGGGAGGTGGGAGATGGGGGAGCCAGAGGGGCCAGGGGTGGGAAGTACCCTTCATTTACTTCTGTCCCTGCTCAGTCACCCTCCCAAGGGTGGGAGAGAGGCAGGTCTAGGCCCCATGGCTTCCTGGAGGAGGGGTCTGCAGTGGGGAAGGTGAGGACAGATGCTTTCTGGGGAAGGATGGCTCCCAGCAGGCGCAAAGCTGTCTGGTCCCCTCTAAGCACAGATGGTATGGTTGTAAAATCGACAGCAGTTGTCCAGTGCCACTGGGCTAAGCTCTGGGCTGGTGCTGAAAAGAAGGCAAAGGGTACGGTGTGAGCCCCAGGCCCACCTCTGCTGGCCAGTAACAGGCTGTGCAACCCTGGGAAAGTTGCTCTGTGTCTCTGATCCACCCTTCCTCCCCAGATTAGGTCCTTAAGTCTTCACATCCTCCTCCCTGGGCCACATGAGCCGCAACCATAACATTTCTACTCTGCACCTCGGTGCCAAAGGTCCCCTGGACCCTGAGTGGTCTGTGCTCCATCACTGTGGGCTTCCCCGAGCCCCCACGGCCCAGGTCCTTACCCCTGGAAGGCCTGGAGACAGCACTGGTACACCTCAAAGTTGCTGCTGCTGAGGGTGCTGTTCAGGAGGGAGGCACAGTCCACCTGGGCCCCCCTGGGCACATAGAGGATCCCTATGGAGGTGAGGTAGGAGAGGAAAAATAAAATAGGTAGGAAGCAGACAAACAAGGAAGGAAAGAGGGACTGTAACTTTAAATCTAAAACCTCTAGCTGGGCGTGGTGGTGCACACTTGTAATCTCAATATTTGGGAGGCTGAGACAGGAGGATCACAGATTTGAGGATAGCCTCAGCAAATAGTGAGACTCAGCAACCTAGTGAGACCCTGTTTCAAAATAAAAATAAAATAGGGCTGGGGGTGTAGCTCAGAGGTAGAATGTCCCTGGGTTCAATCCCCAGTGCCAGTGAATGAATGAATGAATGAATGAATACCTCCATGATAAGCTGGGCATAGTGGTATACTCCTATAATCCCAATACTTGGGAGGAGGCTGAGACAGAAGGATCACAGGTTTGAGGACAGCCTCAGCAAGTAGTGCGACTCTCATCAACCTAGCAAAACCCTGTTTCAAAAATAAAAAATAAATCCAGGCAGAGTGGCGCATGCTTATAATCCCAAATTTGTAAATAAATACCTCCATGATAAAGTGGGCATAGTGATGCACTCCTGTAATCCCAGTACTTGGGAGGAGGCTGAGACAGGAGGATTGCAGGTTGTGGCCAGCCTCAGCTACTTAGTGAGGCCCTCTGTAACTTAGTGAAACCTTGTTTCAAAATAAATAATAAAAAGTAGGGCTGGGAGTGTAGCTTGGAGGTAGAATGTCCCTGGGTTCAATTCTCCAGTACTGCAAAAACAAATAAATTAATTAATTAAAAATAGGGCCGTGGGTGTATCTTGGAGGTAGAATGCCCCTCAATTCAATCCCCAGTACCACAAAAAAATAAAAATAAAACCTCCATGATTACCCTCACCTTCACTCTGAAGGCCTGTTTTCCTCCAGGCCTGAATTCTTAAATGATCCAATAACTCTTACTTAAGTCCAGATAGTGCCTATATACTTTGTTAGCTTTCTTTTTTTTGGGGGGGGGTACCGGGGATTGAACCCAGGGGCATTCTCCCTCTGAGATACACCCCCAGCCCTATTTTTTATTCTTTATTTTGAAACAGGATCTCACTAAGTAGCGGAGGGCCTCACTAAATAGGTGAGGCTGGCCACGAACCTGGATCCTCCTGTCTCAGCCTCCCAAGTACTGGGATTACAAGCGTGCGCCACCACACCCGGCTTTGTTAACTTACAGAATGTATTTTTATTTTTATTTTTATTTATTTATTTATTTATTTTTTGTGGTACCGGGAATTGAACGCAGGGGCGTTCCACCTCCGCGCTACGCCCCTGGCCCTATTTTTTATACTTTATTTTGAAACCGTGTCTCACCAAGTTGCGAAGGGCCTCACTAAGGAGAGAGAGAGACAGACAGACAGACAGACAGACAGGGAGAGAAAGAACAAGAGAGCTGAGGCTGGCCGCTCGGGTCTCCACCTCCCAAATACTGGGATTACAAGCGTGCGCCACCACACCTGGCTTCGTTAACTTACAGAATATATTTTTAGACTGATCAAAAGAAGTCTAGAGAAAGATATTGCTCAAAGCCCAGCGATATGAGCACACCCCAAGTGCTATCCATCAACTAGATGTCAACCTGGAGATTATGAGAAGAACCAGATCATTATCACCTGCTCTGTGCTCCACAATCAAAGGAAGCAAAGTGATTAGGCTGACGCCACCCCACATACCTCTCATGTGCTCCGTTTACAAAGTTTCATTTATTTATTTATTTATTATGGTACTGGGGGTTGAACTCAGGGGCATTCTACCTCCAAGCTAGACCCCAGCCCAATTTTGGTCTTGAACCTGCAATCCTCCTGTCTCAGTCTCCCAAGTACTTACAAAGTTTCCTTTAAAAGAAGGGCCCTGTAACCCCAAGTACTTCTCTCTCACTCTGGAGGTGGTTGTATTCTGTGTACTTCTTGCTTTCCTAAATAAATCTCTATGTCTCTGACTGGCTCGTGCTGAAATTCTTTTCTGTCATTGTAAGCCAAGGACCCTGCTGGTCCTGAGTTGCCTTCCCCGCTCCCCCACTGGGAACTGCTCCTGACCCTTCACGGAATCACCCTTCTCCCTTGACGAGGGAACCCAACTGGGAGAGCCCGGGACCTGATGCCAGCTAGACCAATCAGTCCAAGTCCTGAGCCCCTCACCCGCACTCACCTGCCACGCAGGCGTTCACCAGGGACACGCAGGCCCCAGTGAAGAGCGCCCGCAGCACGATGCTGGAGAAGTCACTCTTCCGCTGGGGCACCAGGGAGGCTGTGAGGGGACAGGGCACTCAGGGCTAGGGGAGCGTGTGCCTCCTTGACCACAGACTGTGGTTCCAGCTCCTCGGTGTGGTCAAGGGGCAGCCCTGCCCTGTGGTGGGGGCCCTCTGGGGCCTGGCCCGAGGCCCTAGATGATGGCCCGCCCCTCCCCACTGTTGGTGGCGGATGCAGGAAAAGAAGGTGTCTGGATGTGGCTGCCCTGGGATTGAATCCAGGCTCGGCCTGTCCTAGCTGAGTGACCTTGGCCATAGCACAGGGCACGCAGGTTCCTTCTCTGTGCATGGCTGATAGGGTGTTATGGATAAAGAGGTGAGAATAGTGCGAAACCTTCCTGGCCACTGTCGGGAGGAGGAGGGGACCAGGGGGAACCCTGAACACTCACATTTGGGGAGGCAGGGAAGGAGGAACAGAAAAGGGTAGGGCGGAGGTGTCCTCTGCTCACTCATGAGTCTCCCCTCCCCAGCTGTGGGACGAAGTCCCAGGCTTCCTGCAGGAAGGGCCTGGACAGAGGGATCCTGGAATTCTGGGGCCAGTGATCCTCCATGGGAATCCTGTCCAGGCCCTGCCTTGGACAAGTGGAACAACGAGGCCTGAGTACCCCGCAAGTTCAGATCCTGAGCCCAGATGCTGGGGGCCCACAGGACTCACTCAGGCCTCCCAGCATGATCCCGATGGAGCTGAAGTTGGCAAAGCCACAGAGGGCAAAGGTCGTGAGGATTTCTGCTCGGACCTGGAAGTGCAGAGGATGGATGAAGAGGGCAGCCTTGTCTCACCCACTTCCTGTGTGGCCCGGCATGGCCTGGCTCTCCCACCTCTTAACAGGATCAAACTCCACCAACTGGAGGACACAGCTGCCCTCTCCCCCCTGACCTTTGACCCCTTTATCTTAATTACCAGCCTTTTGGGGTGTGGTTCAGGCTGGCTCAGCCTCTTATTTTGCCCTACTAAGTTCTGTGCCAGGGTGCTGGGTGAGCAACCCCTTCCCTGCACACTTTGCAGCCTTCTGCTTCTGGTCTCCAAGGTGCCCAGGCTGAGTGCAGAGGGTGTGGGGCTGCTGGGAAGAGTGAGCGGCTGGAGTCCAGGCAGCCTGGCTCCCAGCCTCATGCCCACCACAGTCAGCAGCCTGAGCAAGTCAGTAGCTTTTGTAAGTTTCCGCTCTCCACCTGGAGTGTGGGAATCACAGTACTTGTCTGGAAGGACTGTTATAGATAGAATCATGTAATGTATGGTGAACACCAGGCATAGGATTCTGTTTTTTTCTGAACAGTTGCTTAATTTTTCAGAAAGAAGCATTAGGAACCAAAATGGAACAATTTGAAAAAAAAACAAAACTTTTTTTGTTGTTCTTTCATACCTCATACCATATATAAAATTAATTCTAGATTATTGAAGCAGATAAATATGTGAAGTGTAAAATGATAGAAAATAGAGGATGATAACAATTATAGTTACAAGATTGTATTATTGTGCTCATTTTGGAAAGGACCAAGCTGAGGCTCAGAGAGGCCAAGTAATTGAGGAAGTTCACACAATAAGAAGATGGCTGGGTCAGAATTTGAACTCAGTTCTGTCTGACTCCAAAGCTCAGGGTCATAACTACTTTGTCACATTGTTCTAGGAAGTTAGTACTTACCAGATAATGTTCTTTTTCTCCTTCCTTCCTTCCTTCCTTCCTTCCTTTTTTCTTTCCTTATCTTTTTTCCTTTTTTTTTATAGTATTGGGCTTGGAACCCAGGGCCTCACACATGCTAGGCACTGCTGAGCTACATTCCTAGCCCCAGATAACTTTCTAAGTATAGAAGAAATAAAAAAGAGCCGGGTGTGGTGGCGCACGCTTGTAATCCCAGGACTTGGGAGGCTGAGACAGGAGGATCCGGGTTCACGGCCAGCCTCAGCTACTTAGTGAGGCCCTCCGCAACTTAGTGAGACCCTGTTTCAAAATAAAGAATAAAAATTAGGGCTGGGGGTGTAGCTTGGAGGTAGAATGCCCCTGGGTTCCATCCCCAGTACCGCAAAAATAAAAAAGAAGAAGAAATAAAAAAGGAAAAGATTTGGTGTAAAATCTATATTAGAAAATAAATCCCTGCATATAAAATGAAGGGAGATAAAAAGAAACAACTAGGAAAAACTTACAGAGAAAATATAACAGAAAAGGGCTAATGTCATTATGACATCGAGTTCATGCAAATATCACTGGAAAGTATTGAGGCACCCTCAACCCTGCTTGCTCAACACAGTCGTGCTCCACGGACCGGCCAAGTGATTTTTTTTTCTTTTTGGTACTGGGGATTGAACCCAGGGGCATTCTACTTCCAAGTTACACCCCCAGCCCTTTTTATTTTTCATTTTGAAACAGAGTCTCGCTAAATTGCTAAGGCTGACCTTGAACCTGTGATCCTCCTGTCTCAGCCTCCCGAGTACTGGGATCACAGGCAGGCACCACCATACCAGGTTGGTCTCAGATATTTCCAACAAGGCTCTTCTCCCACATGCTCATGTACCGCAGCGCCTCAGAGCCTAAGAAGAAGACAGCAGCACCTGGTGCTGTCCTGTCCCCCAGGACAATAGGATAAGGTGGTTATGTGTCACCTCCCTGTGCGTCAGCCTGGCCCAGGCGGCCAGCAGAGCTGCTGCCCTCTGTGCAGGGAGAGAACCAAGGGACTCACTGAGATCCACTGCTTCTTGCCGCTGATCCACTCCTGGGCCCCTGCCAGGCGGCGCTGCTTGTACTGGGACAGTTCCTCATAGGCCACGAACTCGTTCAGAAACAGCTTGATCCCCAGCAACTCAGCCACCACCGGGCAGTCCTCCCAGGCCACGCCCATCAAGAAGGCCACAGGCCGCAGAATGTAGGAGCAGATGAGCTGAGGGCACAAGAGCCGGAGTGGCTGGGACTGAGGGCCAGCTGGGCTCTGCTGGGTCCCCACCTCCGACTCGGCCCCCAGAACCATCCCCTCCAAGCTGGACCCAGGGGGTGCCACATCCACACCTGGAAGCTGAGCCCTTCGATGTCCACCATGTCTCCCAGCCAGGAAAGGGCTGCGTTGACAAAGGCCAGCACAGCCAGGAAGGCGATCAGGTTGGCTGCGATGTTGGCAACCACCCCCACGGAGACGGTGGCCCCACTGCTGGCTGCCTCCAGCAGGTTCTGAGCCTCTCTGTTATGGGATCAAGAGCAATCTTTACTGGCCTGGCTACCTGAAGCACTGGAATGAGACCCAGATTCCTAGCACTGAGCTGTCTAAGGTGGGAACCAGGAGCTCCGAGTGGCTTTTGACCCCTTAAAAGGAAGCCAGTCCCGAGCTGGGCGTGGTGGCACACCCTTGTAATCCCACCCTCAGCAATTTATGGAGGCCCCCCACAACTCAGTGAGACTCTGTGTCAAAACAAAAAATAAAATAGGGCTAGGGGTGTAGCTCAGAGGTAGAATGCTCCTGGGTTACATCCCCAGTGCCACACACACACAGACACAAAAGGAAACCATGTTTTTTTTTTTATTGTTTGGGGGTTTTTTTGGTTGTTTGTTTTTTGATTGTCACTAAGTAGCTGAGGCTGGCCTTGAACCTGTGATCCTCCTGTCTCAGCCTCCCAAGTACTGGGATTACAAACGTGTGCCACTATGCCCGGTTGTATTGTTTTTGTTTCTACAGTACCGGGGATTGAACCCAAGTCTGCTCCACCACTGAGCCACACCCTCAGTCCTTTTTAACTTTTTATTTTGAGACAAGGTCTCATAAGTTGCCCAAGCAGGCCTCGAATTTGCGATCCTGCTTCAGCCTCATGAGTAGCTGAGATTACAGATGTGCACCACCATGCCCAGCTTGATTTGTCTTTTTTTTTTTT
>PVJS01035056.1:0-21230 GCA_004027185.1 Glis glis | reverse complement strand
GGAGGTAGAATGCCCCTGGGTTCAATCCCCGGTACCGCAAAAAAAAAAAAAAAAAGATAGTAAAACAATTTCAAATGTGACCTTACAGGCATTTACATTCTTTTTTTTTTTTTTTTTGTGGTACCGGGGATTGAACACAGGGGCGTTCTACCTCCACGCTACACCCCCGGCCCTATTTTTTTTATTCTTTATTTTGAAACAGGGTCTCACAAAGTTGCGGAGGGCCTCACTAAGTAGCTGAGGCTGGCCGCGAACCCAGATCCTCTGGTCTCAGCCTCCCAAGTACTGGGATTACAAGCGTGCGCCACCACGCCCGGCCTCCATCTGTTTTCTTGACTGACCTTCAGAAGGATCAGGATGCATGAGGCAGTGCTGTTTCTGAGGGACAGGTCATCTGAAGGGAGCCTGGTCCACCTTCTCCCATCTGCCCCTTCCTCATTCAGACCACAGACTCCCAACTCTGGTAGAAGCTGGCCAGTCAGTGCCCACCAGCAGGGGTGCTGCGGTGACTGCTCAGCTGCACTATAGTGAATTCTGGGAATGAGAGCTGAGGGGTGGGGCCCAATTATTATTGTTATTATTATTTGTGTGGTGCTGGGGATTGAGCTACACCCCCAGGGCCATTTTTATTTGGAAATAGGGTCTCGCTAAATTGCTGACAGCTTCACTAAGTTGCTGAGGCTGTCCTCCAACCTGCGAACCTCCTGTCTCAGCTTCCCAAGTACTGGGATTACAGGTGTGCACCACCACGCCCGGCTCAGGGCCCAATTTTTGACCCTTGCTGACCTCTGGGAGTCAAGTTTCGAGACTGCAGGATTTCACAGGCTATTGTCCAGAGTGAGCTCATCTCCGGCCACACATGCTGTCACTGACTGAGTCATTCCTTCATTTGACAGACGTGTGGCCAGGCCCACAAATCCCATTCCGAACCTTCCAGAAGGGACTTTCCAAGTGTCCAAGAAGCTCCTTGTCTTTGCTGCCTGGCCTTGCTGCCGCTTCTCCCACTCACCTCACAGAGGCAGAGCTCTGTCCTCTCCCGGTCGCCCCACCTCAGCCCTGGCTCCCCGTGTGTCTCCTCCACCTGGAAAACTTGCCTCAGCCCAGGTTGAATAAAGGGCTCTTGTGATTCCCAGTTTACAGGTGAGAAGCAGGCTCCCCCTCTCCTCCTCTGGGGCTGTCCTGACTGTGGGGGAACAGCCATCCCCCCCTTTCCTACACAGACATGGCTGAGGCCAAAGGACGGCTGCACTGTCGGGCCTCCCCATTTCCCTGGCTGTCTTCTGAGGCACACTCAGAGTCCTGCTGCATAAAAGCACCCCCCCCCCTTCCCAGGGGTCTGCCAGGTTCTCCCGGACGTAGTGGGAGTAAGGACAGACTCAGGCCCACCTGGCTCAGCAGGCAGGGAGCTCTGGAGAGACCGCCTCCCTCCTCAGCCTGCCCGGGGGATGGAGGTGGCAGGAGGGGTCCTGAAGGCCACCACAGTATGAGGTCAGTGCTGGGCATCACGAGAGTGGGGGGCAGGCTGTGGAATGGGGCCCCCAGAGACTCACCTGTCCCATTGGGCAGGGTTTCCCTGGCTCCTTGGCCCTTTCCGTGTGCTGGACTGTGGGATGTGAGGGAAGAAATCTTTCTCCTGTCATGGGAAGTGGGAGTTAGTCAGGGCTAGGGTCCCTGCCCCAACCCCATGACTGACAGCAGCAGGACACAAGTCTCTGCAGTGCCTCTCAGGAATTTCCCAAAAGAAGACTGACTGAGAAGCTGGGCGTGGTGGTGCACACCTGTACTTGGGAGGCTGAGACAGGAGGATCGCAGGTTTGAGGACAGCCTCAGCAAGTAGTGAGACTCACCAACCTAGGAAGACCCTGTTTCAAAATAAAAATAGGGCTGGGGCTGTAGCTTGGAGCTAGAATGCCTCTGGGTTCAATCCCCAACACCATGAAAGAAAAAGGAGGAGGAAGAGGAGGAGGAGGAGGAGGAGGAGAAGGAAGAGAAAGGCGTGGGGCTACTTGCAAAGTGGGTCCTGGGTGGCAGCAAGGCCTCTGGTCTCTGAACACCTTGGACCTGCAGGCAGTGAGCTTAGGGAAGTGGAATACAGGATGGGTGAAAAACTTGTGGAGAATTAGGAGGCAGGCAGGCAGAAGAAGAGTCACGAAACCCTCAGAGCCTACCTGTCCCTGAGGAAAATGGCGGCCCATATGGAAGTCTCTGTGAGGTCAGCACAACTTGGAGCCTCCTTTCTTCCCTGGAAGTCCGTGGCCTCCTCGTCACTCCAGGAGGACATCTTCTACCACAGCCTGGCTTCTTTTTCTAATGAGAGGACATCCCTGGGTCATCCCATCAGGATGGGTCCCGGTGTTTTGGAAAGACAATATTTTGTTTCCTCAGATGTACTCTGAGAAACTGCTAGAACTTCTGATCTGGGGGAATGAAGGCTGGGCCCCTCAGTGGTCTAGATGACGTTTTCTGGTTTCATCCTTTTCCAGGAAAAATAACCAGGATGACTTTTTTGGACACTCTGGGATCCTTGGACCTACCTCAGGAGAAGAAAAGGTGGATTTCTTGCCATCAGTAGGATGGGCACTCAGAAATCCTAGTGTGTAAGAGCCGGGCGTGGTGGCGCACACTTGTAATCCCAGTACTTGGGAGGCTGAGATAGGAGGATTGCAGGTTTGAGGCCAGCCTCAGCTACTTAGTGAGACCCTGTTTCAAAATAAAGAACAAAAAATAGGGCTGGGGGGTACAGCTCAGAGGTAGAATGCCCCTGATTTCAATCCCCAGTTCTGCAAAAAAAAAATCCTAGTGTATATAATCTGTGTGTGTGTGTGTGTGTGTGTGTGTGTATTTTTGTGTGTGTGTGGTACTGGGGATTGAATCTGGGGAGCATTCTACCTCTGAACTACATTCCCAGCCCTATTTTATTTTTATTTTTATTTTTTTAATTTTTTGGGGTTTTTTTTGAGGTACCGGGGATTGAACCCAGGGGCATTCTACCTCCGAGCTACACCCCCGGCCCTATTTTTTATCCTTTATTTTGAAACCGGGTCTCACAAAGTTGCGGAGGGCCTCACTAAGTAGCTGAAGCTGGCTGCGAACCCAGATACTCTGGTCTCCGCCTCCCAAGTACTGGGATTATAAGCGTGTGCCACCACACCTGACGTTTATTTTTATTTTTATTTATTTATTTATTTTTGCGGTACCGGGGATTGAACCCAGGGGCATTTTACCTCCAAGCTACACCCCCGGCCCTATTTTTTATACTTTATTTTGAAACTGGGTCTCACGAAGTTGCGGAGGGCCTCACTAAGTAGCTGAGGCTGGCCGCGAACCTGGATCCTCCGGTCTCCGCCTCCCAAGTACTGGGATTACAAGCGTGCGCCACCACGCCTGGCTCTGATTTTTATTTTATTTTTTATTTTTTTAAATTTTATTTATTTATTTATTTTTTGTGGTACCGGGGATTGAACGCAGGGGCGTTCTACCTCCATGCTACGCCCCCAGCCCTATTTTTTTTATACTTTATTTTGAAACCGGGTCTCACGAAGTTGCGGAGGGCCTCACTAAGTAGAGAGGGAGAGAGAGACAGGGAGAGAGAAGGAGAGAGAGACAGGGAGAGAGAGAGAGAGCATGCGCACGCGCGAGCTGAGGCTGGTCGTGAACCCTGATCTTCCAGTCTCTGCCTCCCAAAGTACTGGGATACAAGCGTGCGCCACCACGCCCGGCTGATTTTTATTTTTGAAACAGGGTCTCACTAGACAGATAAGAGTCTCACTTCTTGCTGAGGCTATCCTCGGACCTGAGGAGACACCCAGCCGAAATCCTAGTATATTAAGCTAGTAGGCATGGTGACACATGCTTGTAATCCTAGTACTCAGGAGGCTGAGACAGGAGGATCACAGGTTCGAGGCCAGCCTCAGCAATTTAGCAAGACCCTTAGCAACTTAGTGAGAGCCTGTGTCAAAATAAAAAATAAGCCAGGTGTGTGGTGCATGCCTGTAATCACAGTACTTGGGAGGCTGAGACAGGAGGATCACAGGTTCAAGGACAGTCTCAGCAAATAGTGAGCCTCATCAACCAAAAACAAAAATAAAATAGGGCTGTGGGTGTAGTTTGGAGGTAAAATGCCCCTGGGTTCTATCCCCAGTATCAAAAATAAAAAATAAAAAGAAAGAGAGAAAATAGAAAAAAAGAAAAGAAGGAAAAAGAAAAAAAGAGAAATCCTTATATTTGGACCATCAGAAGGATGGTGACCTTATCTGGCTCTCATAATGATAAAGCGGGATGCACGGGAAAAGGACACGGAAGTCCCGGCTGCTCACAGTGGCTGGGCTCCTTCCTTCAGTTTCCAAGGGGGCTTCTCTCCTCTTCTCCCTGATGTAGGAGAAATTGGGGGAGTCCGTGTGGCTGCTTTGGGTTCCTGAAGTCCCACTGAGGCAAGTCTGGGCCACGTAGCTTTATCCCATCATCCTCTCTGACTACGCCGCGGAGATAGTCCCAGCACATCATCCTCAGCTGTATTAGCTATCTTTTGTTAGGGCGCAAACTACCTCCACACTTAGCAGCCTAAAAAAAGAAACATTTAGCCGGGCGTGGTGGCGCACGCTTGTAATCCCAGTACTTGGGAGGCGGAGACAGAAAGATCGCAGGTTCATGGCCAGCCTCAGCTACTTAGCGAGGCCTTCCGCAACTTAGTGAGACCCTGTTTCAAAATAAAGAATAAAAAATAGGGCTGGGGGTATAGCCTGGAGGTAGAATGCCCCTGGGTTCAATCCCCAGTACTGCCAAAAAAGAAACATTTATTCTCTCGGCCAGCTTCTGCAGAGCAGGAATCTGGGAGCAGCTTGGCTGGGTGGTTCTGACTTGGGGTCTCTTGTGCAGTTGAGACTGCTTTCATCTGAAGGCTCGACCGGGGCTGCATGATCTGTCCCACAGTTGGCAAGTAGGTGCTGCCCAAAGGTGGGCGGCCCGGGTTCCTCACCTCGCGGCTTCTTTTTTTTTTCCTTTTTTTTTTGCAGTACTGGGAATTGAACCCAGGGGCATTCTACCTCCGAGCTACACCCCCGCCCCATTTTTATTCTTTATTTTGAAACAGGGTCTCTAAGTTGTGGAGGGCCTCACTAAGTAGCTGAGGCTGGCCGCAAACCTGCGATCCTTCTGTCTCAGCCTCCCAAGTACTGGGATTACAGGTATACGCCACCACGCCCAGACTACCTCGCGGCTTCTCCACACTGCTGCCTATGTGTCCTCACACATGGTGGCTGCCTCCCCCAAAGAAGTGACCCAAGGTAGCAAGGTTGAGGCAGCAGTGTCTTTTATGACCTAGCCTTGAAAACCACGTGCTTCACTCCTGCTGTACCCTCTTGGTCACCTGATAGGCCAGCCCTATTAATATTATTATCATTGTGTTACTGGGGATTGAACCCGGGAGCATTCTACCTCTGAGCTACACTCCCAGTCCTATTTTATTTTTATTTTGAAACAGGGTCTCACTAGGTTGATGAGCATCTTACTACTTGCTGAGGCTGTCCTCAAACCTGCAATCCTCCTGTCTTAGCCTCCCAAGTACTGGGATTACAGGCATGCACCACCAGGCCTGGCTCCTATTAATAATATTATTATTATTTTGCAGTGCTGGGGATGGAGCCCAGGACCTTGAGCCTGCCATGCAAGGCGCCCTGCCACTGAGCTACACCCCAGCCCAGTCAACTCTGTTGAGTGTGGGAGGAGGCCACACAGGGCGTGGTGATCAGGAAGTAGGGATTGCTGGAGCCATCTTGAAACCTGGCTCCCATATAAGCTTTCAGGCAAATCTTCGAAAATATGAACTTCATGGTGGTGCACGCTTGTAATCCCAGTACTTGGGAGGCTGAGACCGGAGGATCCAGGTTCGTGGCCAGCCTCAGCTACTTAGTGAGGCCCTCTGCAACTTAGACCCTGTTTCAAAATAAAGAAAAAAATTGGGCTGGGGATGTAGCTCAGAGGTAGACTGCCTCTGGGTTCCATCACCAGTAACACAATAATAATAATATTAATAGGGCTGGCCTATCAGATGACCAAGAGGGTACAGCAGGAGTACCGCAAAAAAAAAAAAATATATATATATATGAACTTCATACCTTGCAATTTCCCTGCCTCCTAGAACTAAGTGATCGTAAGCATCTCTTCTATCCCATGATGGACCCTGTCTGAACAGTGATGAGGACGACAAGATGCGCAGTGCAGGCCCCGCCACCTTCCTGATGGCTCATTCCTCCTGGCCCCTCGCTCATGTGCACTTCCCGCGTCTCGGGAGTTCCAGCTGCAGCAGGAAGGTGTCCTCGCAGGGCCCACCGCTGTTCCAACAACAGCCTTTGTTGACATCTCACGGTTTCCTCAGCACACTGACTGGATGGGCCCGTTGCTCAGGGACAGCCCAGTTTGAGATCCTAGGGACAACCTCAGACCTATTCTGTTCCCGTCTCACTCTGCCAGCCTGCTGCAGTAAAGGTTCTTTTGGAGGCCGGTGACAGAAGCCAGCTCAGCTAAAAGTAGAATTTAGTGGAAGGATGCCAGCGTGTGTCACAGGATGGAGGGAAGCTGAAGCGTCAAGATGCAGAAAGGGTAGGGACCACAGCTGTCCTGTAGATTTTAACTGCTGGGGTTCCAGGCTCTCCTGGCGGAGCACGGCTGGATGCAACTAAGGACCCCGTTCTGTGCACCAGTTTCCAGGCAGAGAGAATCTGATTGGTCCTGTGGAGCCAGGTGCCCACCTCTGATCCAATCAGCAATGGCCAGGGAGGGGGTGGAACCATAGCCATGGTAGGGTATGGAGTGGGGCAGGTCCTAGAGGAGGTAATATTGCTGAGATTCAGGAAGAAAGAGGTTTGTTCTTCGCAGCCATAAAGTATCTGAGATATCAGTGCACTGCAAGAGTGTGCTCATCCCCATCCCTTTCTAGAATCTTCCCTTTCTAGAATCTTCCTGGGACTCTTAGAACCACTTAACTCAAGAATCTTTCCTCTCACTTATTCTTTCTCTGTGGCTATCCTTCCCAGGTTCTGGTACCAGTTTAAGGGTTTCTTTCTTTTTCTTTTTCTTTTTTTTGGTGCTGGGGATTGAAACCAGAGGTATTCTACTTCCAAGCTACCCCCCCCCCAGCCTGATTTTATTTCTTTATTTGGAAACAAGGTCTCACTAGGGTTCTGAGAGCCTCACTAAGTAGCTGAGGCTGGCCACGAACCTGTGATCCTACTGTCTCAGCCTCCCAAGTACTGGGATTACAAGTGTGTGCCACCACACCCAGCTTAGGCGTTTCAAAGTCACTTAAAATGTGGTTCAGGCCAGGCGCGATGGCGCAAGCCTGTAATCCCAGTACTTGGGAGGCTGAGACAGGAGGATCACAGGTTCGAGGACAGCCTCAGCAAATAGTGGAGGCTCTCATCAACCTAGTGAGACCCTGTTTCCAAATAAGAAATAAAATTGGACTGGGGTGTAGCTCAAGTGTAGAATGTCTCTGGGTTCAACCCCCAGTACACATACACACAAAAAAAATCCCAAAATGTAGTTCAGTTGGGCTTGGTGGCACACACTTGTAATCATGGTACTTGGGAGGCTGAGACAGGAGGATCCAAGGTTCAAGTCCAGCCTCAACAACTTAGCGAGACCCCTGTTTCAAAAAAAAAAAAAATAAGGGCTGTTGGTGCAGCTTGGAGGTAGAATGCCCCTGGGTTCAATCCCCAGTACCAAAAAAAAAAAAAAAAAGGAAAAAAAAAAGTGGTCCAAAGAATACCAGCTTCAGAATCACTTGGGAAGTGTGTTCAAATAGATTCTGGGGACCAAGCCTAGGAATCTGTATTTAAACCTGCTACATGGTTGATCCGAATGTACGGCAAAGGCTGAGGACCACAGCCTGAAAGTGTTTTGAGGCAGCCTCATCCCCGCCCCTTGAAGTCCCATAAGGTGCTAGAACCGCGGGGACGCCATGTCCTCATCCCCGTCCTCTCCACCATCTCCCAAGCCTTGTCCCGGCACTGTCTGCTGACCCCCGTGTCCCGCTCCTAGCAGGAGCCTGGGCCCCTGCACATTGTTCCAACTCTCCTCCTGGTACCATCTTTTCTTTTCTTTTTTCCTTACCTTCATTTTCTTTCTGTTTTGATTCTCCCCAACACTTAGTTTTAATTTTATCATTGAAAACTCTTTTGTGTTTACATAAACAATCTGAAACTCCTTTTTGGAGCTGGGCGATGAATAACCAAATAAGGGAATGAATTTCAATGGTCCCTAATCCTAGGGGTTATTAGTCCCCGTGCAAATGGGCCTAATGAGCATTGCACTGGGGTTTCTAATTATCCTTAATGAGCTTCCAAAATTCATGGTGCGTAATAGGGTGAGGTTGAGTGTTACTCAAATGGCCCAATGAATCAAACCTCTTGGTATTCAAGCCCTGGCATTAACCCTTCCCACGTGGACGCTGGCCTTGGCCGTGTGACTTGCTTTGACCAGTTGGATAGCAATAACTATGACACAGAGGCCCTGCAAGTGCTCCTGCTTTGGTGCTTGCTCTCTTGAATCTGTCCTGGAGCCAGTGTGTGAGGAAATCTAGTCTGAACTCTCTTCCTTGAGGATGAAAGGGCACGTGGAGGGGAGGGCGAGGCAGCCCCATGGTCCCAGCTGAAGCCAGCCCACGGGTATTCCTCTATCTACAGGTAGCCACGCAAATAAGCCCTGGAAAAATCAGCAGAAGATGCAGTCAACCTATAGAATCAATCATGAGAAATAATAAAGCATTACTGTGTGCAGCCCTAGATTTTGTGTGGATTGTCATGCATTAGCAGCTAACTGGTTCGGGATCGCGGTAATAACCACAGAAAGTTTTTTTTTTTTTTGTGGTACTGGAGATGGAACCCAGGAGCATTCTACCTCTGAGCTACACCCCCAGCCCTATTTTTTTTTTATTCTTTATTTTGAAACAGGGTCTCACTAAGTTGTGGAGGGCCTCACAAGTTGCTGAAGTTGGCTGCAAACCTGCGATCCTCCTGTCTCAGCCTCCCAAGTACTGGGATTACAAGTGTGTGCCACCACGCCCGGCTCAGGTGGTATTATTTTGAATCAAGCTTTTATGTATGAAGTGGTTAGGATGTTTAGGCTGCAGGGAACAGAACGGTCAATTAAAAGTTGCCTAAAGAGTTGGGACTTTGTCTTCAGAGGTCTTGAGATAGACCATCTTTGAATCAATATCCTCCTTTCTTCTTTTTGCCCTCCCCTCTTCTGTGTCAAGTCCTCCTCCATGGCTGAAAGATGGCTCCAGGGGCTCCCAGCATCAAGCCCATAGTTAACAAAAATATAACCACAGCTATTCTGTGTCAAGTGCATACCATGTTCCAGAAACAGCCACCCATTTTAGGTGTTTTCACTCATTTGATGTGCACAGCAGCCCTACAAAGAAGTGCAATGGTTTTCATTTTGCAGATGAGGAAAATGAGGCACAGAAAGGTCAGGTGACCCGTGTAAGACAGCACAGCTCATCAGAGGCAGAGACCGTGGGGGGGGGGCGGAGATCAAATCCAGGGCATTCTACCTCTGAGCTACACCCCCAACCCTTTTTATTTTTCATTGTCAAACAGGGTCTTGCCAAGTTACCAAGCACTGGCCTCGAGACTGAGATCCTCCTGTCTCAGCCTCCCAAGTACTGAGATTACAGGGCTGCGCCATGGCGCTGGCAGAGGCAGGAGCATTTTTCACCCGAGGGTTTGCAGAGAAGCCTGTCCTTTGCATGGCTCAGCAGTACTGCCACAGACAACAGCCCAGGAAAGAAAGACTTGGGTAGCCACTCATCCTAAAATGCCTCTTTTTTTATTAGCAAGGAAAATCCTTCCCAGAAGCCCCCAGCAGACTCCCCCTTCTGTTTCATTGGCCAGAATTGGGTCACGCTCTCCCTCCCACCCAATCACCAGCAGAGGCGGGTGAGAACAAGTGTGATTATCTTTGACCAGTCATCCGATCTTCACCCCAGGGGTAGGTGGACGCTGCGCCCTCTCACCTGAACAAAACAGGCTTCTTTTTAGCAAGGAAGCAAGCGGATGCCCCATGGCAGAACCCAGGGTTAGCTAGAACCGGCCAGCCCACTGGGATTGAAATAACGTTGGCTCAGACCTGTCTCACTCTCTGAGACTCCTGCGGTTTCTCAGGCTTGCTGTGGTGTGGCTCCGGTTTCTTGCTTCTGCCGAATCCTAGCAGCTGTTCCCATTATTTCTGCCCTGGAATCGACGCACACACAGGATGCAGCCATTTCTTTTCCCAAGAAACCACGAACACCAGGCTGCTCTGTGAGCAGGATTCCCCTGGAGGGTTGCGGGTCTGGGGAAGTCATAGAGCTGCCTAGCACACAGCTGAAAGAGGTGTCGGGACGTCCCTGTCCCTGAGAGCTGGCTCCTCGCTCACCCTGCACCCCGTCCACGCAGAGCCACCTGCTCCCCTCTGCCTGCGGTCCTCCTTCAGCCCCTGCTGCCACCCCCATGTCCCCAGGGCCTTCCAGCTCCTGCATGGGACACCAGCTATGGGGCTCTGCCAGGCTGTCTTTGCCTGGTCAACACCAACATGGCCTTACAACAAAAGGGCTATTTATTTTATGATACTGGGGATGGAGCCCAAGGGTGCTCTACTACTGAGCTACATTCATCCTCAGCCCTCCCCTCTTTGGTACTGGGGATTGAACCCAGGGGCATTTTACTTCCAAGCTACACCCCACCCCTACTTTATTTTTATTTTGAAACAGGGACTTACTAGGTTGCTGAGAGTCTCACCACTTGCTGAGGCTAGCCTCAAACCTGCAATCCTCCTGTCTCGGCCTCTCAAGTACTGGGATTATAGGTGTGTGCCACCACGCCTAGCTAAGGGCCTTTTATTTAATGAAGCAGGTTCTGCTCTCCTTTGGAGGAAGCTGTGGTTATGAATAACAACAGCCCCCCTCTGGAGTCCTCTAGGAATACTGGAAACTCAAATCTCAGAATAAGGGGCAGCCAAGCCAGGTGTGGTGGCATATGCCTGTAATCCCAATACTTGGGAAGCTGAAACAGGAGGATCGCAGGCTCAAGGCCAGCCTTGGCAACTTAGCAAGACACTGGGCAACCTAGTGAGACCCTGTTTCAACATAAAAAGTAAAAAGGGCCGGGGGGTGTAGCTCAGAGGTAGAATGTCCCTGGGTTCAGTCCCCAGTACCAAAAAAAGGAGGGGGCAGTCAAGAGGGTCCTTCCACTATGGGTCCCGTCTAACCACTCAGAGTCTCTGGGAGGGTCAAAGAAAAGAACACAGTCACTTTTGCTGAATCCAAAAGGGTAAAACCTCACTGTGCTACAAAGGATTGTCCTTGAGTTTTCTAAATTTCTGTCCCCCAAACTGGTGCCTCTGGACACCTTAAGGGGTTACCTCCCCTGACCGGCAGGCTCTCTGTCCCTGGTTCAAAAGCTTCAGTGATTCCTTTAGGAGCCTGTTGTGAGATTCTGGGGAGCTAAAGAAGTGAGAGGGCCCCTTGCCCTCCTTTCACAAAAGCTGTTCCACCTTTCTAGACGCTGGCTCGGGACCAGAACAGCTTGAACAGACCAGTCAGTCGTACCAAGGCCCTTGGAGGCAGAGTCCTGCCCTGGCCCCCAGGCACCCCAGACCTCCAGGGACTTAGGTGTTGGTCAGCACTCAGCCCCACGCCTTGGCTGACTTCTGCCTGCACTCAGGAAGTTGCTCAGATAAGGAGCACCCCCACACACACAGGCAGGACTCGGCCCAGTGTCCTCAATATGGCGAATCTCCACGGCTCTCCTGTGCTGCTCCCTCTTGCTGCCCAGGAGTTTGGTCACAGGCAGGACTAGAGCCCAGTTGCTGAGCTGTTCTGGTTGTGCAGGGCAGAGAGGAAGAAGCAGCATGGAGGAGAAAGAAAGGGAGGGAACAAAGGGCCTGAGAACTCAAGTGTGGTGGTCTCGGAGTTTAAGAACAGGAATGGGTCATCTCCTTTCCCTCTGTGGTGTGTCTTGAGTAAAATCTAGCTCACATCACAGCTCATACCACAGTTCACACCACAGCTGAAACTACAGCTCACACCTCAGTTCACACCACAGCTCAAACCAGAGCTCACACCACAGCTTCACACCATAGTTCACACCACAACTGAAGCCACAGCTCACACCTCAGTTTACACCACAGCTGAAGCTACAGCTCACACCTCAGTTCACACCACAGCTCAAACCAGAGCTCACACCACAGCTTCACACCATAGTTCACACCACAAACTGAAGCCACAGCTCATAACTCAGTTCACACCACAGCTGAAGCCACAGCTCACACCTCAGTTCACACCACAGCTGAAGCTACAGCTCACACCTCAGTTTATACCACAGCTCAAACCAGAGCTCACACCACAGCCCTCAGCACAGCTCACACTATTGCCTGAGCCTGCAGTTGCACTGGGAGCAGGGAGAAATGTTTTCCAGCTTTTGTCCTGCATTCAAGTCATCTCCAGGGCAGAAATAAAGACAACAGCCTCAGGAAATCAGCAGATGCAGGAACGTGGTGTTGAGAACATGAGCCCTGAGAGCTGGGGGAAACCTCAGTGGCCACAGCTGGGGTTTATATACAACTTCTTCCACTCCCTGGGGGTGGTGCCTGCAGCTGGAGTCTGCGTTACAGCCTTAGCCCCCTTCCACACCGGGATTCTCAAAGCTCAGCCCCTGGACCAGCAGCTTCTGGACACTTGTGAGAAATGCAAATCTTTGACCCCCACCCCCAGATCTGTCCAATCAAGCTTCTGGGGTGAGGTCCAGAATTCTGTGTTTTAACAAACCCTCAGTTGGCACTGACCCACCTGCAGTTCGAGCCCCACTGGTCTATGCTAACGCGGAAGCGGATTGTGTTCAGGTGTTGTGTAACTCTCTGCCAGTTATTCATTTGGAGCAGGTGCAGGACCCCGTTCTGGTCAATGAGACAGAAAAAGGTTTATGGAAAGATCCCCACCCCTCATTGACAAGAGAGACATCAGGAGCTTTGCCTTGGCCTTCACCTTTGGAAGCTGTTGGAGGCCGTGTGGCAGAGAGGTTAGAAGTGGGGCTCCATGGCCAGGCTGCTGGGGTGTGTATCCTGGGATAGAGAGCAAGGAAGAGAACAGGACAAAATAATAGCCGTAAGAGCAGCTAGTATTTATTAAGGCCTTTCATAGGCCAAGCCCAGTTCTAAGCTCCGCATAGTGTATATCACCCTTCTTGTGTGTGTGTGTGTGGGGAAGAACTGGGAATTGAACCCAGGGGTGTTCTACCTCTGAGCTACATCCCCAGTCCCCCCCCCCTTTATTTTGGTACTGGGGATTGAACTCAGAGGGCATCTACCTCTAAGCTACATTCCTAGCACTTTTTAATTTTTTTTTTCCTGCGGTACTGAGGATTGAACCCAGGGACATTCTACATCCGAGCTACACCCCAGCCCTATTTTTTTATTCTTTATTTTGAAACAGGGTCTCACTAAGTTGCGGAGGGCCTCACTAAGTAGCTGAGGCTGGCCGTGAACCCAGATCCTTTGGTCTCAGTCTCCCATGTACTGGGATTACAAGCGTGTGCCACCACTCCTGGCTAACTTTTTTTTTTTTTTTGAAACAGGGTCTCACTAAGTTCTGAGGCAGGCCTCAAACCTGCGATCCTGTCTCAGCCTCCCAAGTATTGGGATTACAAGCATGCACCACCATGCCCGGCTGCATCCCAGCCTTTTTTTTTTTTTTTTTGTGGTACTAGGGGTGGAACCCAGGGGCTTTTTAGCTCCAGGCTACACCCCAGCTCTATTTTATTTTTTATTTGGAAACAGGGTCTTGCTAAGTTGCTGAGAGCCTCACCAAGTTGCTGAGGTCTATTTCGAACCTGTGATCCTCTTGTCCCAGCCTCCCAAGTTCTGGCGTGCACCACCATACCCAACTTGCTTTTTTTTCAATTAATTAATTAATTAATTTTTGGTACTGGGGATTGAACCCAGGGGTATTCTATCTCCAAGCTACACCCCCAGCCCTATTTTATTTTTATTTTGAACAGGGTCTCACTAGGTTGCTGAGAGTCTCATTACTTGCTGAGGAGATCCTCCTGTCTCAGCCTCCCAAGTACTGGGATTACAGGAGTGTGCCACCATGTCCAGTTTAAATTTTTACCTTTTCGATAACTGACCATGTATCACTTGCTTTTTTTTTTTTTTTGCGGTACTGGGGTTTGAACCCAGGGGCGTTCTACCTCCGCGCTACACCCCCAGCCCTATTTTTTATACTTTATTTTGAAACCGGGTCTCACGAAGTTGCGGAGGGCCTCACTAAGTAGAGGGGGGGGGAAGAGAGAGAGAGAGAGAGAGAGAGAGAGAGCTGAGGCTGGCCACGAACCTGGATCCTCCGGTCTCCGCCTCCCAAAGTACTGGGATTACAAGCGTGCGCCACCACGCCCGGCCTATCACTTGCTTTTTAAAAGCCAATTTTATCATTCATAAAGAGAAGAAGGTGGGACAGAAGGCAGCCCTCTGGGGGCAGTTGACCCCTCTGGTGCCAGCACCAGCTGCTGTCACAATGACAGCTCACACTGGGGTGCTGGTGGGCCCCTGGCCATGCCTGAGTGCTTGCAATGAATGCTTGAACTCCAATCCCCACTAGCCGGGTCCTGGCCACACAGCTGCAGAGCGGCAGGCTGAAGGCCCGCCCCTCCACTGAGCAGTGCTCTGCTTTTCTGCAAATTGTGTCCAGTTCCTGAGTGAGCGAAAGATCCAACCGCCCTCCCTCCGCCAGTGCAGGGGTGCTGGCATTAGGGAGCTGGGGCAGGAGCTGGGGCAGGAGCTAGAGGACACCAGAAAGTATGTCTTGACGTCTTGCAGTTGTTCGAATTCCTGGAAACCCAGATAAAATACTCATTCTCTTTGCGGTGTCAGCCCATGAAACCGGGGCGGGCTCCGACTTCTCAGGCTGCGGCTCCTGGGCCCTGCGCAGAGTGTGCGCTAGAGAGCGGTGGCTACCGAGGGCTGCAGATGCCTGAGTGTCGCGGGTCAGGTTTGCAGTTGCAAAACCCAGACCTGGGGCCAGGCCCCGACCTTCGTCACTTTCATCACTGGTGAAATGAAGATCCCGTACTCGGTTGTGTAGTCGTCTGACATTATCTGAGTAGCGGTCTTCGCCCGGTGCCTGACACATGGGAAGCACTTACTGATCTACAGTTATTATCGTTATTATTCAACAAGTGTCTATCAAGCATCTAACGCCTGGCTCAGACATAAGAATTTAGCAGAAGTGAAGCCGGTTGTGGTGGTACACTCCTGTAATCCTAGTACTTGGGAGGCTGAGACAGGAGGATCACAGGTTCCAGGCCAGCCTCAGCAATTTAGCGATGCCCTCAGCAACTTAATGAGACCATGTCTCAAAATTAAAAATTAAGTACTTGGGAGGCTGAGACTGGAGGATCCGGGTTCGCGGCCAGCCTCAGCTACTTAGTGAGGCCCTCCACAACTTAGTGAGACCCTGTTTCAAAATAAAGAATAAAAAATAGTCTGGGAGTGTAGCTTGGAGGTAGAATGCCCCTGGGTTCAATCCCTGGTACCACACACAAAAAAAAATTAAGTAGGGGTGTAGCTTAGTGGTAGAATGCCCCTGGGTTCAATTCCTAAAACCACACACACACACACAAAGAATTTAGCAGAAGCAAGAAGCCAGAGCTAGAAGTGCCCGGGAACGAACAGGAATGTACATAGAACATGGGGGCTTCGAATGACCACGGCGGGGGGATGGTGTTTGAGCCAAACTTCACTTGGTCTCATTCATGGGGGGCCCTGCTGACACCGGGTTTATAAACATCAGGGCAGCACCCGCCCCGTCCTCCCGCTGGCAGGGCCTGTCTCTGTCAAGGTGTTGGGAGCACCGTGCCCAGGTCTGGGGATGAGCGGAGTCTGATCTGAGCTAAGCAGATTTTTCCATTCCCTCTGGTCAGTAAGCAAGCAAAGCTAATCCCTTTCTTTCTTTCTTCTTCTTCTTTTTTTTTTTTTTTTTGCGGTACCGGGGATTGAACCCAGGGGCGTTCTACCTCCGCGATACACCCCCGGCCCTATCTTTTTATACTTTATTTTGAAACTGGGTCTCACGAAGTTGCAGAGGGCCTCACTAAGTAGAGAGAGAGAGAGAGAGCTGAGGCTGGCTGCGAACCCAGATCCTCTGGTCTCCGCCTCCCAAAGTACTGGGATTACAAGCGTGCGCCACCACGCCCGGCTTCTTTCTTTCTTTCCTTCCCCTCTCTCTCTCTCTCTCTCTCTCTCTCTCGTACTGGGGATTGGACCCAGGGACGTTCTATCTCCAAGCTACACCCCCAGCCCTATTTTTTAATTTTATTTTGAAACAGGGCCTCACTAGGCTGATGAGAGCCTCACTACTTGCTGAGGCTGTTCTTGAACCTGTGATCCTCCTGTCTCAGCTTCCCAAGTACTGGGATTTCAAGCATGCGCCACCACGCCCGGCTCAGGAGTCCATTTTGATGCCTTGGGTAGAATGAATGCAGGAGGAACTCCAGGCATTTTGGGGGGCTGGGAGGGATGTGGTCAGGGGTCAAGTGCCCAGAGCCCCAGGTGCTCTGCATCCATGCCCTGAGAGGGTGCAGAGCAGCACTCCCTGGGAACGTGGCTCTATCCCTGGGGGTCCTGGATCGGAGGGGACAGCAGCTCTCACACCCCTGGCCTCCACACATCATTTGCTCTGAAGCCTGCTGGCACCATCTGAGGCCTGAGCGTCTATGGCATGGGGAGGTGCCATTGTGGAGCCTGGGACAAGTCCCAGTGGGCAAACAGCTCGGGAGCAGGGCTTCAGCGCATTGCTGAGCCCCCTCTGAGCACTGTTCTGAGAAGCAGCACACGCCTTCGGTAAGCTGGCGGGCCCGGGGGAGACAGAAAGCCTCATGAGGCACCTGGGGACTGTGTGATGAGAGCCAGCGCTGTCTGACCTTGCCACAAAGTCAGGTGTGCCCGGCAGCATCTGTCATTAGAAGGAGAGGGCGCACATGGCCAAGGACCGAGTACAGGCACGTCCCGAAGCCCAGGGGAGCTGCTGGGCAGCTGGCTTATTCCCCACAGTCCCTTCTTGGGCTTCCCAGCTGCCCCTCCCTCTGTCAGCACCTTAGACACTGTCCCTAGGCCCAGCTGAACGAGGACTGAACACTTGAGACTACGCCATGCTAAGAGCTTGGGGGAGCCGGGCGCCATGGCGCACAGCTATAACCCCAGCACTTGGGAGGCTGAGGCAGGAGGATCGCAGATTCAAGGCCAGCCTCAGCAACTTAGTAAGATCCTGTTTCAAAATAAAAAGGGCTGGGGTGTAGCTTGTAGGTAGAATGTCCCTGGGTTCAATCCCCAGTAGCACAAAAATACATACATACATACATACATAAAAATACATACATACATAAAAATAGGGCTGGGAATCTAGCTCAGTGGAAGAGTGTCCTTGGATTTGTGCCTTAGTGAGTGTGTGCATGCAGACACACACACGCACACACACGCACACACACACACACGCACACACACACAGCTTGATTTATGATAGCTGTAACAGTGCCAATTAGAACTCGGGGGTGGAAGTGCTACCAGGCACCTGCACCCCTCTGAGGCTGGAGTCATCAGGGAGTAGAGCCACCCTGTCCCCCCCCCCCCCACCGTGAGGATGACTGGGGTGGGTGGAGTGGGGGAATGAACTCTGGGCTCAGAAGCAGTGTGAGCTGAAGTGTCAGCGGTGGAGGTGGCTTGGGTCCCTGGATCACCCTCCCGCCCTCATCCCAGGGGGAGTCGAGCACAGGCACTGCCCCCCTCGGGGACAGGGAGTCGCTGGTCCCACTTGCTAGTTGCCAGGCAACCCTGGCTGAGCCTCCAAGGTCATTTCTCAGACACCTTTGAGCTTGTGCAGCCTGTGAGCAGATGGTGCCTCGTGTGAGCCCAGCCCAGGCACAGGGTGAGGAGGAGCCTCCCGGGGCGCAGCCTGCACCTGTGGTTTGCCTGTGTGGACAGAGGCGGCCTGAGGTCAGGCGGCCTTGCCCAGAGGGAGGGCCTCCGGAGGAGGGAGAGGGGAGGATTGGTGACAAGATGCAGGGTGGGCGCTGTGTGACCAGATTGTCAGAACGGGCCTGGGTTGCAGAGAGAATCTTGTCCCTCGTGACTGTTCACTAAAGGGCACCCTTGAGAGGAGGCGCTCGGTGACCAGGTGACCCCTGCAGGTGCCGCCATCTTCCCTTCCTCTAGACTTAGGACTTGGAGGAGATTTGAGAAGGTATCCCAGCCATGGTAGGTTTGCCTTTGGTCCTTCTCTCTTTTTATTTTTTACTTTTTGGTACTGGGGATTGAACCCAGGGGCATTCTACCTCCAAGCTCCACCCTAACCCTTTGTAATTTTTTTTGTTTTGAAACAGGGTCTTGCCAAGTTGCTTGAGAGTCTTGCTAAGTTGCTGAGGCTGCCCTCGAACCTGCAGTCCTCCTGTCTCAGCCTCCTGAGTACTGGGATTACAGGCATGCATGACCACACCTAGGCTGTCTTCAGACCTTGTAATTGCAAGGAGACTTAATGTTAGAATAAGAGACCCTGCCGGGCGTGGTGGCGCACGCTTGTAATCCCAGTACTTTGGGAGGCGGAGACCAGAGGATCAGGGTTCGCGGCCAGCCTCAGCTCTCTTCTCTCTCTCTCTCTCTCTCTCTACTTAGTGAGGCCCTCCGCAACTTCGTGAGACCCAGTTTCAAAATAAAGTATAAAAAATAGGGCCGGGGGCATAGCGTGGAGGTAGAACGCCCCTGGGTTTAATCCCCGGTATCGCAAAAAAATAAAAAAATAAAAAAAAAATAAGAGACCCAGACTGTTCATGGGGCCGTTCCTGTCCCTTGTCCTGATTTACCAGTGCTAAGCAACACTCGACTGTTATCCCCGGGAGCAGACCAGTCAGAACGAGGTCGAGACTTTTACTGATTTGAGGCAGGTGCATGACTTTCTCACCTTATTTGAGACACAAAGAGCCTTAATTTCTTAATAGAAGCATTAAACAGCAAGCTAGCATTTTTTTTCCAGGACAAGGACAAATTCCCTTAAGGATTCTGCAAACTCCACACGTTCTCTTCCCCCCTCGTCGCAGTGTGTATAATTTATCTCCTGGTATAACTTGCGTAATAGTCACAGTTTGTTAATTCCATCTGCTCCCCAGGGGAGGACAGAATGTTCCATGGTGGTCCCAGGTGCTGAGAGTCTCAGAAGCCACAGCTGGTCCAGGACCTAAATCACTGTGCTCAAGAACCAAGTGACCGCAGAGGCCAGTGTGGAGGCTCTGCTTGACCTCCACGGCATGGACTCACCGAAGCCAGCCCGGCCACCGGCCCCTCTGGCAGCCGAACTTGCGCCCTTGAGGCTCGGCCCTCTGCAGCCTGCCGGGTCACACCACGGCCTTCCTTCACGGAGGGCAGCCATCTGTCTTTGGGGTTGGATCTGCTTCCCCAGCCTCCCTCTGTGGCTCTGCCGTGGACTCCTTGATGTCATTGGCAGGGCGCGCTGTGTGGCCTTGTCACCCACCGAGAAGCTCCCGACTCAGTGAGGGGTGATGATGCGCGACACTGGGCCAGCGCCCACGGCCTTCGCTGCTCTTTCTCCGCACCCATCCTCAGGACCAGGGGACCTTCCGTATGGCTGATGCCCTGCGGCGGGCCTGGGCCTGGTGTGGGCTGAGACACACCGCCCCCTCGTGAGGCTGTGGCCTGTGGGACCTGCCGTGTGCTTAGAAGCGGGAGCCATGGGTGTCGCCATTTCTCCCAGAGTCACCACTAGTCCTGGGAGCCAGGGGAGTTAGGAGTTGTTAGGTAGAGATGAGCAGGGCAGGGAAGAAATGGGACGGAGGATTGGACCAGACCAGAGAAGAGGTGAGGAGCTTCAGTTGCTGTTTTAGAGCTGGCCTCCACCCGCCAGGGCTTCACTCAGACTCCCGCGGAAAGTCCCCAGCAGAGCAGACTGCGCAGAGGCACAGGCCGCGGTGGAGGGAGAGAGGTCTCCCCGACCTCCCCGAACGCATGCGCACTGGGGAAGGTCTCCAGGCAGAATCAAACTCCCAGGCAGGACACTCCATGCTATTTTCCACTTCCAGAAATGGACCGACCCAAAGCATTTTCTGGAACGTAACCCTTTATCATGGCCTTCTCTTAAACTGTACCTCCACTTTCCTAAATAAACCTCTTATACTTCCCTATTCACGCTTTCCTTTTGATATCTGTTAAAAAGACTCTCAGCAACCTAGTGAGACCCTGTTTCAAAACAAAATATAAAAAGGGCTGGGGGTAGCTGGGTGTGGTGGCGCACATCTATAATCCCTGTACTTGGGAGGCTGAGATAGGAGGATCTCAGGTTCAAGGACAGCCTCACCAATTTAGCGGGGCCCTCTGCTACTTAGTGAGACCCTGTTTCAAAATAAAAAAATAAACCGGGTGTGGTGGCGCATGCCTGTAATCCCAATTTGGGAGGTTGAGGCTGAGACAGGAGGATTGCAGGTTCGTGGCCAGTCTCAGCTACTTAGTGAGGCCCTCTATAGCTTAGTGAGACCCTGCTTCAAAAACAAAGAATAAAAAATAGGGCTGGGGGTGTAGCTCGGGAGGTAGAATGCCCCTGGGTTCAATCCCCAATACCAGAAAAATAAATAAATAAATAAATAATGAAATAAATAATGAAATAAAATAATAAAATAGAGCTGGGTGTGATGGCACACACACCTGTAATCCCAGTACTTGGGAGGCTGAGACAGGAGGATCGCAGGTTCATGGCCAGCCTCAGCTACTTAGTGAGGCCCTCCCCAATTTAGTGAGACCCTGTTTCAAAATAAAAAAAAAAATAAAATAGGGCTGGGGGTATAGTTCAGAGGTAGAATGTCGCTGGGTTCAATCCCTAGCACCAAAAAGTAAAAATAAATAAATAAACAAACAAACAAATAAATAAATAAATAAAAATAGGGTTGGGTGTAACTCAGGGTAGAATGCCCCTGGGTTCAATCCTCAGTACCCCCCAAAAATGCATTGATGGATACATGGAGAGATGGATCAATGATAAAGAAAATATAGTAAAATGTTAGGCTGGGCATGGTGGCACATGCTTGTAATCCCAGTGGGAGGCAGAGACCGGAGGATCCAGGTTCACGGCTGGAGGATCCAGGTTTGCAGCCAGCCTCAGCTACTTAGTGAGGCCCTCCGCAACTTCGTGAGACCCGGTTTCA
>PVJS01035055.1:0-21217 GCA_004027185.1 Glis glis | reverse complement strand
AGGACAATTGATGCAGAAGATCAACAAAGTAAAAAAAAAAAAAAACTAGTTCTGGGAAAGGACTAATAAAATGGTGTAACATCTGACATGACAATTAAGTCGAAAAAGGAGAAGACGAAAACAACATAGGACAAAAGGAGGAACAGGATTAGGACACAGAGATTGAATGTGTAGTAAAAGACACCATAAACAGCGGATGGCAACGTACTTCAGAACCGCAGGACGGCAGTTCCCAGGAGAAACATCACTTATCGGAGAGGGTCAAGGTGAAGGGCGCGTCTCGAATGGGCTGATTCATTTGAAAGACCCCGAGCAGGAGCTTAAATCACTCCCACCAAATCACACTAGGAAAGGTTTTTAAAAATATGATTTTACCTCAGAAAACGAAATGATGAAGTAATTCGTGCTCATAACACAGAAAGAGTTGAAAGGCTACAAAAAAGAAAAAAGGAAAATAGAAAGAACACTGGGGACTGAGAGCTGGGGTGTAGCTCAGTGGTAGAGCACTTGCCTAGCATGTGTGAGGCCCTGGGTTCCATCCCCAGCACAGCAAAAAAAAAATAATAAATAAATAAATAAAAGGATAAAATACACCACACCATCACTCATGAAGAAAATTCTTAGCCAGTTAAGAATGAAGGAGAATATTCTCACCCAGAGGAGCACATTTTCCTTAAAACCAGCTGGGCTTGGTGATACTTGGGAGGTCGAGACAGGAGGATTGCAAGTTCCAAGCCAGCCAACTTAGTGGGACCCTGTTTCAAAATTTTAGAAAATTTTAAGAAGGGGCTGGGGGTATAGCTCGGAGGTAGAACACTAGAGCACCCCTGGGTTCAATCCCCAGTAACCCACCCCCACCCCTGGGGAATTCTTTTTTTTTTTTTTTTTGGTACTGGTAATTGAAGCCAGAGGTTTTTCCACCTCTGAGTTATACCCCCAGCCCTATTTTATTTTTTAGTTTGAAACAGGATCTCACTAAGTCACTGAGGCTGACCTCGAACCTGCGATCCTCCATCTCAGCCTCCCAAGTACTGGGATTACAGGCATGTACCGCCATGGCCGGCTCAAAATGGAATTCTTTAAAAAGGGGCTGGTAGAGCCGGGCATGGTGGTGCATGCTTGTAATCCCAGTACTTGGGAGGCTGAGACCAAAGGATCGCAGGTTTGCAGCTAGCCTCAACTACTTCGTGAGACCCTCCGCAACTTAGTGAGACTCTGTTTCAAAAGGGTCTCACTAAGAGAATTCAAAAGAATAAAAAATAGGGCTGGGAATGTAGCTCAGAGGTAGAATGCCCCTGGGTTCAACCCCCAGTACCGCAACAAAAGGGGGGGGTGCTGGTAGGCCAGGCATGGTGGCACACATTTGTAATCCTAGTACTTGGAAGGCTGAGACAGAAGGATCGCATGTTCGCAGCCAGCCTCAGCAACTTAGTGAGGCCCTCTGCAACTTAGCAAGACCACTGTTTCAAAATAAAAAATGAAATCGGGGTGTAGATCAGAGGTAGAATGCCCCTGGGTTCAATCCCTGGTACCACCCAAAAGGGGGCACTGGTAGACAAAGGGGGGCTGTCTGATGAGTGGCTAAAAGCAGCGTTAAAGACTTGGCATCTCTGCCTCCATTTTGTATGTCTCCCTTGCTCCAAGCGGCCTTAGATCCCAGGAGAGACAGACGGGCAGGGTAAACAACTTGGGACAAGCAGAAGCTAAGCCACCCCCCCCTCCAGGCAACCACAGCTTTCTTTTGCACACAAGGCCCACCTGACCTGACCAGGACCACCTGCTCCCACAGCTCGAGCTCCAACCCTGGCCCTCGGTTCCCCTTTCTATAAAACCCCAAAGTCACGGTCAGCCAAGACAGGGCTAAGGACACAAGGCCCCTCAACTTCCTGGTGTATCTGGGCTGATTAAAGTGCTCCTCACAATTATCATTTCTATTTGGTTTGGGGGGCAAGTGGCCTGACCTAATAGGTTGGCTCCCCAGAGTTAGGCCCCTGGCCTAGGACTCCACTAATATCATTATTCACAACCACATAATATTTACAAGGAAACACAGTCCTCCTTGTGAGAACTGAACAGAGTCTGCTGAGGATGTGGTGAGCACAAGATATGAAAATCGACACCTCCTTGTGTGCTAGCAACAGAGAGTTAGGAAACATGATGTTTAAAGGTACTACTTAGGGCCAGGTGTGGTGGTGCGCTGCCAGTACTCAGGAGGCTGAAAGAGGAGGAGCACAGGTTCAAGGCCAGCCTCAGCAACTTAGTAAGACCCTCAGCAATTTAACAAGGCCCTGCTTCAAAATAAAAAATAAAAAGTGCTAGGGAGTGTAGCTCAGAGGTAAAATGCCCCTGGGTTCATCCCCAGTACCATACACACACACACACACACACACACACACACACACACACACACACACAAAAAAAAAGGTACTACTTAACACATACGATTTTAATAAATCTAACAGAAGACATGCAAGACAGTTACAGAGAAAGTTGAAAAAAAAAAAAAACCCTTAGGGCTGGGGCTGCAGGCCAATGGTGGAGCACTTACCTAGCATGTCTGTGGCCCCGGCTCTGTGAACAAAAAGAGCTGAGCATGATGGCACACCTCTATAATCCCAAATTCCAGTACTTGGGAGGCTGAAACAGGAGGATCACAGGTTTGAGGCCAGCCTGCAGTAACTTAGAGACACCCTGCTTTCAAAATAAAAGGTAAAAAGGGCTAGGGGTGTAGCTCAGATATAGAACTGCCTTGAGTTCAATCCCCATTATCCCCCCCCCAAAAAAAGTCTTTTTATTTAAAGATTGTTGGAGATTGTTGCTATTGGGGATTGTTATGATGTTCCAGGAGAGTTAAAGAAAAACTTCAGTGACTTGGTCAAAGCTTAGTAGGACTTTATTCAGGACCAGCGCTGGGGCCGCAGGGACCCCCACACGGGATCTTGCAGTGGGGAGAGGTCGGCTCACCCCAAGTTCAGTGTGAGTGGAGGGAACCAAGGACAGCGGATGGAAAGTGACTGGGGGAGACATCGGGTAGGGGACTCTGGCTGACTCGCCTCCTTGCTGGGGGCCTAGGGACGGGGCAGGAGGAGGCTCCCGACCAGACGTGGCATGGCGGGCTGGATGGGGTCTTGCTAACCTTCCTTGTGGGGCTCTTGGCTAAAGCTGGATTTTACAGAAAAGGACACAGAAGGGCCTGGGAGGAGGAGGTGGTTGGCCAGGCAGAGAATCTTTGTCAAAGGAGTTGGTATTTAATATCTCTTAGGTACTTCAGACACCCTTAGGAGAAAGGCAAGTGACTAGACAGAGGACGGGCACGGTGAGTAAGCAGTTCAGAAACCCACTGGAGGCCTCTGGTGGGAAATGGCACCAACCCCCCCATGGCACCATTGCACACGTGTCAGTGGACAGACTAGAGATGTCAGTCAGGAGCAAGCGCCCATGTTTGCAGAGTGCAGCCAATACAGAGAGACAGAAGGACAGAACTCGAAAACCACCTTTGTAGCCGTGAATGTGGTAGTTGACGGAGGCGAGGCTCACCAGGGGCTGCTCAGCTTGTGGGAGGAGCCGATGCAGGTCAGGAGCTCTTTTATCTTTGTGGTACTGGGGATTGAAGCCAGCAGCATTATAACTCTGCGCTATACCCCCAGCACCCTCCCCCCCATTTATTTATTTATTTATTTATTTATTTATTTATTTATTTGCGGTACTGGGGATGGAACCCAGCGGCCTTCTACCTCCAAGCTATACCCCCAGCCCGATTCTTTATTCTTTATTTTGAAACAGGGTCTCACTAAGTTGTGGAGGGCCTCACTAAGTAGCTGAGGCTGGCTGCGAATCCTGATCCTCCGGTCTCAGTCTCCCAAGTACTGGGATTACAAGCGTGCGCCACCACTCCCAGCCCGTTTTTAAATTTGAAACAGGGTCTCTCTAAGTTGCTAAGGGTTTCGCTAAGTTGCTGAGGCTGGCCTCTAACCTGCAATCTTCCTATCTCAGCCTCCCAAGTACTAGGATTCCAGGCATGTGCTGGAATGTGGTCAGTATATTCAAACTCCATGTGTCCCCTGTATGATTCTATGTGAAGTTGAAGGGTGCCAGGGATAGTTAGCGGAGGCCTCCTGACCCAACCCATGCATGTTCAGTGTCACCAGTGCCGAGACAAATCGGCATGGCATGCCTCCCAGGAGAGGCTCCGAGAAGGACACAGCCTCACCCAGGCAGCCAATTCTCACGAGAGCATCCAACCTGCATCTCATCACAAGGGAGTCATCCTACAAACCCAGAGAGCAGGACGCTGTCAAGACCACTGTCCTGTACCCTTCGAACTGTCCTTGAAGCCGCACACGATGGTGCATGCCTGTGGTCCCAGTGCTTGGGAGTCTGAGATAGGAGGATTGCAGATTTAAGGCCAGCCTCAGCAACTTAGGGAAGCTCTCAGCAACTTAGTGTGACCCTGTTTCAAAACAAACACAAACAAACACACAAAAAAATAGAAAAGGCTGGGGGTATAGCTCAGAGGTAGAACACCCCTGGGTTCAATCCCCACTGTAAAAGAAAAGAAAAGGAAGGAAGGAAGGAAGGAAGGAAGGAAGGAAGGAGAGAGAGAAAGAAGAAAGAAAGAAAGAAAGAAAGAAAGAAAGAACTGTAGTTGACCTAAAAAAAAATAGTAGATTGTTCTAGATCAAAGGAGACTAGAGGGTCATGACAATTAAATACAATGCCCGGGACTTGATTGCACATCACATCAAAACTCCGAGGCCGTGCCGTGCATCCTGACACACTCGCGTTGGTAGTGGAGCGGAGGCTCTTATTCTTAGAAGACGCACCTGAGTGTCCAGTGGCTCAGGAAGGCAGAAAAGGCAAGTGTGCTGGTGGCCGGCGCTGGAGCTCTGGGCTCCTGTGTTGTTGGGCAGAAGGTTCATGAAGAAGATGCAGGTGTGGAGGGCAACTTGGCCACACCTGGTCTGCCTGGAGGGGTGCATCCCTTGGGCCGGCGATTCCTTGGCTGGGTACAGATAACCGTTGGCAATGGCACGAGATTCGGAAAATTCTGAACATCGTACTGGGGAGAATGGACAGCTCACCTGTGGCACATTCATAGCCGGATTCTACGCCGTGCCGGCAACGGGGACCCACAGCCCCGAGCCACCCGTGGCAAACCCCAGAAGGCTCGTGTTGGGGTGGAGGGGACAGTGCCTCAGGGAAAACGCAGCATGACATTATTTACATACAATTAAAAACATTTTACATTTAAAAAATCAACCACACTGTGCCTGGATTTGCAGAAGGCAGGATTCACATGAAGGGTCCCCTCCGGTGGGGGCAGGGGTCTCTTGGGCAGGGCAGGGACGGATTCCTGGCATTTCTCATCCGCCAGGGGTGGGTGGGTCAGTGGCGGTCAGTGGCAGGTCTTCCTGTTTTTATTTGTGCCCTCCAATAGAGCTCACATAGTTCCCAACTGTTAACTAATGCGGGAAGGGCATTGCTAAAAGCCAATCTTTATTTCTGAATGCAAAAACAAAACAAGAGCTCTGCAAACTATAGAGAACTATAAATAAGTGCTTCCTTTATCTCTGCTTGCTGTGGAACACTGCACATTCCAACCCAGGGCAGGAACCACTCCAGGATGCCTGGTTTTCCCATCACCGCTCGGCCCGGGTCTGGAAATCGAAGACAATGCAAAAGATGTTGAACGGAAATAAGATGTATAACTTCTGGAGAGGAGGAGACCAAAATACCACATTCCTACGGCCCCCAAGAGCCGAGGGAGAGCCCCCAGAGCGAGCGAGGGAACTCAGGAAAGCCGCCAGGCGCAGCACACACTTTAAATCAATAGCTTTTATTATTTCCCACCACCACCGAGCCAGAAGATAGAGTGTAAAAAAAAAAATTTAGTCTCAGAAAAAAAAAATCACAAAAAAAACCAACAATAGCATCCATCAAATGTGTAAAAGTACTTAGCAATAAGCCCCTTAAGAAATAAATGCTCAGGGTCTGTAGGAAGAAAATGACAACCTTTACTGAAACATAAAAAATGAAATTTGGAAAAAAAAAAACAAACCAAACCACATCGTGCTCTTGAGCAGGAAGTTTGACTCTTACAAAAACCATTTCTTTCCAGAATTAATGTATAGGTTTACCAGATTTCTCAAGCAAAATTCTAACAGGATTTGCTTGGGGGTGAGGGGGGAGCTGGTGGGGGGAGAAGGACTTGGCAAGATGAGTCTGAAAGTGATATAGAAGAAAAAACAGGCAGGAATAGCTAAGAAAATGTATAGCTAAGCCATATGGAGTTGAATAGGAGCCAAAGGCCTTCGCCCCTTTAACACCCAGGGCTAGAGACAGTGGACTCTCTTCATTTGGGTTTTCTAGAAGGGCAAACAAGCCCAGAGGGTGAGGACAGGCAGAGCCCCAAATCACACAGCTACAGCTCAACCATGACACCAGGACTGGTAACTCCCAGGCCCTCGACTCTTACAGGTTAATCTGTTGCTGAGGCTGGCCTCCAACCTGCAATCCTCCTGTCTCAGCCTCCCAAGTCCTGGGATTACAGGCATGTGAAATATTTTCTATTTCTACAGTATATATCGGCATTATACTATGTGTTCCTAAGAATCTGAGGGTGTCAAAATCAATAAGGGGGGGGAAGGTTTAATAAAGAAAGTTGAGAAAAATCACCTCAGTATTGGGGAGAAGACAAAAAGGAATGAAATTCCACTCTACACCAAAGGCCAAAGTACCTTCCTGGAAAATCACAGATTCGATGTGAAAAACTGTTAAAAATAAAACTAGAAAGATGCTGAGGTGTGTTTTTATCTGCTTTCATGCTGGGGAACGATTTTCTCAGCTTAAAAAGAGTGGAAGAAAAGAGTAAATTCCACTAAAAAATGTTACATTTCTGTACATCAAAAAATTGCCCACAAAGGGATGTAGCTCAGTGGTAGAGCATTTACCTAGCATGCACGAGGCCCTGGGTTCAATCCTCAGAACTACCAAAAAATAGAAAACAAAACAAAACAACCTTTTTAACAGATGTGCAGATGCACGCATGTAATCCCAGTTCTTGGGAGGCTGATACAGGGGAATCACAACTAAACGAGACCCTGTCTCAAAATAAAATAAAATAGAGTTGAAAGCTAAAATATTAGCTCGGAGGCAGAATACCCCTGGATTCAGCCTCCAGTACCAATAATAACAACAACAACAATAATGATAATAATGTCTGGGGGTGTAGCTCAGAGGTAGAATGCTCCTGAGTTCGATCCTCAGTACCAAAAAAAAAAAAAAAAGAAAGAAAGAAAGAAAGAAAATGCCCATTAAAATGAAAAGGCAAGTTCCACTACTCCACCATGGAGACACAGAGACCAGATGTATCCGCCTGCCTACAACAACCACCAAAACCGAACAGACCCAGATCCGTGGGCAGATGTGTCCAGGGCACTGGCTGTCAGTGAGAGCAGGACAAGGACTCCCTGAGGAGGGAAACAGCCCGGGACCTCTGATTGCCCCTCACTTCCTTGAGAGAGATTCCAGGCCTTGGAGCTGGGCTGGAGCACAGGATCCGAGGGGCTGAGCACAACCGAAGTTCATAGACGCTATCAGAGCAGAGCAGTGGGGGCTGCAGGGCAGGAGAGCCGTGGGGGGCTTCAGAGGCCCCTCATGGGGTCAGCGGGGATGGCCAGCACCTGCCTGGGGTGGCCCAGGCCTGGGAAGCGACCCTCTGGATGATGGGAGGGACCAACGCTTGGAGCTTCCTCAGGCCAGACCGCCTCGGTTCCCACCAGCCAGGGCAGGGACGCCTATGTCCCACAGGCAGCAAGTGTCCCCTTAGACCTCAGTGCTGGGGACATTAGCCCTGCATCAGGATGTGCTTCCAAACCTGCCTGACAAATCAGAAAAGCAAGACCCACAAAGACGGAACCATTTGTAGGTGACAAGAATGTCCCAGAACACAGCTCAACCATATTACAGAAATACAATAACATCAGCAGGCACCAAGATAGAATGCACGATGCTTGGCATCCAGTACTGAATCATCAAACAGGCAAAGAAACAGGAAATGGTAGTCATAAAGGAAGGGGGGGGGCAGGGCGTGGCAGCACACACCTGTAAGCCCAGTGTGTAGGAGGCGGAGACAGGAGGATCACAGGTTTGAGGCCAGTGTCAGAAACTTAGTGAGGCCCTTGGCAACTTAGTGAAACCCTGTTTCAAAATAATAAATACAATAGGGCTGGGGTTTCGCTCAGAGGTTGAATGCCCTTGGATTCAATCCCCAGTACCACCAAAAAAAAAAAAAAAAAAAAAAAAAAAAAGAGGAGGAGGGGGTTGCATCTGTTCCAATCAACGGTGATAAGTTAAAGCTGTAATCAAGACCCTCAAGCAACCACTAAAACAACACAGAGCCATGACTAACCTTCCAACAAAGATGAGGTGGGAAAATACACTCCTGAATGATGCACAAGAAGGCAGAGGAAGAGCGGAGGGAAAGAGAACAGGCGGGACAAACAGAAAGCAAGGAACAAGGTGACAGCGTCCACCGGCGTGGGGAACAGCTCGGGCAGAGCACCCGCTTGGATGCAGGAGCCTGCACTCTATCCCCAGCATCGAAAATTATATACATATAGTCTAAATACCTCAATTAAGCAGGGTTGTCAGACTGGCTAAAAAATGATTTGCTGCCTACAAAAACATATGTTAGTTGGGCCCAGTGGCCCACACCTGTAATCCCAGTAACTCAGGAGGCTGAGGCAGGAGAATCACAATTTTGAAGCTAGTCTGGGCAACTTAGTGAGATCTTCTCTCAAAATAAGACATAAAAAGGGGGGTGTTGGAGGTGTTGTTCAGTAGTAGAGTACCCTTGGGTTTAATCCCTAGCTCTGAAAAAAAAAGAGAGAGAGCCAGGTGTGGTGGTGCACACCTCTAATTCCAATACTTGGGAGGCTGAGACAGGAGGATCGCAGGTTTGAGGCCAGCCTTGGCAACTTAACAAGTTTCTCAGCAACTTGGTGAGACCTTTTTTCTTTCTTTCTTTCCTTCTTTCTTTCTTCCTTCCTTCCTTCCTTCCTTCCTTCCTTCCTTCCTTCGTTCCTTCCGGCACTAGGGATTGAACCCAGGGATATTCTACCTCCACGCTACATCCCCAGACCTATTTTATTTTTATTTTGAAACAGGGTCTCACTAGGTTGATGAAAATCTCATTATTTGCTGGTGCTGTCCTCAAACCTGCGATCCTCCTGTCTCAGTCTCCCAAGTACTGGGATTACAAGTGTGTGCCACCACACCAGTTTATGAGCCCTGTTTCAAAATAAAAAATAAAAAGGGCTGGGGGTGTAGCTTGAAGGTGGACTGTCCCTGGGTTTAATCCCCAGTGCCACAAAGAAAACAAACAAAAAACAATGTCGACAATGACAAAACCCACCATGCTTTAAATGTAGACACAAATGGATGAAAAGAAACTACAGAGTTTTTTGTTTGTTTGTTTTGCACTATGGGGGACTAAACCCAGGGGCATTCTACCTCTGAGCTACACCACCAGCCATATTTTTTATTCTTTAATTTGAAATAGGGTCTCACCAAGTTGCGGAGGGCCTAAGTAGCTGAGGCTGGCCACGAACCCGGATCCTCTGGTCTCAGCCTCCCAAGTACTGGGATTGCAAGTATGTGCCACCACGCCCGGCTAAGAAACGACAGAGTTTTAAAATCTACATGAAGCAAAACTGATGGAACTGATTCACAATGGTAGTGAGAAAGCTCAGTACCTCTCTCCCAGGAATTACAAGAACAAGAATGCAGAAGAAAATCAGCAAAGACAGAGGAGATGTGAACAACGCTGTCAAGGGGCTGACTGACGTTTCCAGAGCATTCCACAGCACGCCTGGTTCTTTCCAAGTGTACTCCCAACAGACTCGAGTGAGGACCGTGTTCTGGGCCTCACACCCGTCTTCATAGGTCGAGAAGGATTCAAGTCCTATGAATTATATGCTTTGACCATAATGGAATTAAACTGTAAATCAACAACAGAAAGGTCCTTGGAAAATCCCCAAGTATTTGGAAACTAAATAACACACTTTTGAATAATCCACGAGTAGAAGAAAAATCGAAAAGGAAATTAGGAAGCATTCTCTACAGAATGCAAACCCACCATACAGGAACTCAGGAATGTCGTGAAGCAGCAACGAGGGGAGATTTATGTCACCCAGCCTGGGAGAGAAGAGAAGAAAGGTCCCACGTCGATGACCTCAGCTTTCACCAGAAGCAAAACAGAAAAAGAAAAGCAAATTGAACCCAAAGTAGGCAGAAGAAAGGGAACGGTAAAGATGAAATGGAAGCTGATGAAGTTAAAAACAGAAGAACAATAGGAAAAAGGCAAGAAAACCAAAACCTGGTTGTTTGAGAATGTCAGTAACATTGATAAACCTCTAAGGAATCAGAAAGAGAGAGAGAGAGAGAGAGACAGAGACAGAGACACAGAGAGAGAGAGAGACAGAGAGAGAGAAAGAGGGAGGGAGAGAGAGAGAGAGAGAGAGAGAGAGAGAGAGAGAGAAAGCAGAAATGACCAATTCCAGGAAAAAGGTAGCTGGCATCATTACAGATTCTAAGGAAATATTCTGAACAACATTATGGCAATCCATTTGACAAGTTAGATGAGATGGACAAATTTCTTGAAAATCTCAAAATATCAAAGCTCACCCCAGAAGAAATAGTGAATCAAATAGCCCTGTATGTACTTGCGGTGTGAAGGTGTAGTTAAAAATCTTCCTACCAGCATGGTGTGGAGGTGCACGCCTGTAATCCCAGTACCTGGGAGGCTGTGACAGGAGGATTGAGGCGGGCCTCAGCAATTTAGTGAGACCCTCAGCAAGTTAGCGAGACCCTGTTTCAAAATAAAAAATAAATAAATAAAAAGGGCTGGGGGTATAGCTCGGTGGTAGAATGTCCCTGAGTTCAATCCCCAGCATGAAACAAAATAAAAAAACAAAAAACTTTCCTACCAAGAGAACTCTAGGCCCACATGGCCTCACTGGTTGATACTACCAAACATTTAAAGAAGCAATAAAGCCGGGCGTGGTGGCACATGCTTGTAATCCTAGTACTTGGGGGGCTGAGACAGGAGGATCGCGAGTTTGAGGACAGCCTCAGCAATTTAGTGAGGTTCTCAGCAACCTAGTGAGACCCTGTTTCCAAATAAGAAATAAAATCATTCTGGGGGTGAGACTCGGAGGTAGAATGCCTCTGGGTGCAATCCCCAGTACCACAAAAAAAAAAAATTAAAGAAGCAATAATAGCAATTGTAAACAGAATCTTCAAGAAAAGGGAATAAAGGAAGCGGTGAGAATATTTTTCCAACTCATTCTATGAGATCAGAATTACCCTAACACCAAAACCAAAGACTTAACAAAAGAAAGTACAGACTAATACCTGCATAAACATAAGTGCAAAAATTCAAAATAAAATTTTAACCAACAGAATGCAACTCGATATAAAAAGGATAACGTGTTGTGATCTAGTGTTGTTTTGTCTCAGGAATGTCGGTTGAGCATAACATTTGAAAACCAATCAGAGCTGGGCAGGGTGGTGCACATTTGTTACCTCAGTACTCGGGAGGCTGAGACAGGAGGATTGCAGGTTTGAGGCTAGCCTCAGCAACTTGACAAGACCCTGTTTCAAAATAAAAAATTGAAAGGGCTGGGGGTGCAGCTCTCAAGTAGAATGCCTCTGGGTTCAAACCCCAGTACCAAAAACAACAACAATCAAAACACCTCTCAGCAAATTAGGACTAGAAGGACCGTCTTCACCCCCAATAAAGTGTATCTATGAGCACCCCACAATGAGGAAACACTGGACATTTTCTTACTAAGAAGCGAATGAAGCCTGGGACAGTCTCAGCATTCCAACCCTTGCAGGTTGTCCTGCAGGTCCTTGCGTGCAATTTGGCAAGGAGAGAAGAAGAAATCGAAGCCACCCAGATGAGACAAGAGGAGAAAAGTGTCGCTTACAGATAACACGATCATCTAATCTGATACAGTCTACAAAACAAAAATGTTCCAGGTGTGAGTTTAGCAAGGTCGCAGGATAAAGAGGGAATGTTTCTCTACCATCACCAAAGAACCAGATCTTGATGTATTTTAAAACACCACTTCCTAATTGTGTGAGTACGTGCCATCCTTTGTGACAAGCCTGACAAAAGCTGAGACACCTACAAATAGGACAAATAGGACCACCACCACCCCCAGAGAAAGGACAGAACGGAACCCACGCAGACACACACGGTGCGCACTCGTGGAGCGTGCGATCTCCAGAAGTTTGTAGCCTGTAAAATCGGTATGGATGCTGACATGGCGAAGGCCAAGATAAAAACTGTTCTTGTCAGACCTAGACAGAATGAAACGAGAGTGGGAAGTCATAAAGGGCCTGCCTGCCCGGCAGAGATAAGCAGTTTCTCAGGGGCTTTGCATGGTCCCATTAGAGACTCCTTCCCACCCTGCACCCCACCCCACGCTCTGCTGTCTGCGCACACATGCACGTACACACAGATCTTTGTAATAGATTTATCGTCGACATTCTTTAAGACTGTAGCAATTGAGACAAGATGCCCTAGATAGAACACATGCCCAGGGGACCTCCACCAAGGAATTGGCGCCGGCCTGCATCCCCGAGACCTGCCCGTGAACTCCGCACCCAGCCGCTGACGCACATGGCTCCCTTCTTGCTGTTAAACACTTCCCCTGCCCTCAACCTCTGTGACTACTTTGCCCATACTTTACCACCGATAAATATCGCTATTCTCTGGAGAACCTCTCTTATTGTTATTTACGTCGACAGGATAAAGCAAGGTCCTTAGAACTGCCCAAACAGCCTTCAACAAGAACGATCAAATTGAAGAGCTAACAGTCTAACAATTGGTAATACAAACAGGGTGTAGTGGCGTTAAGATTGGAAAAGTACAAAGGAGCCCGGCATGGTGGTGCACGCCTGTGATCCCAGTACTTGGGAGGCTGAGACCGGAGGAATGCAGGTTTGAGGCAAGCCTCAGCAACTTAGTGAGGCCCTCCGCAACTTGGTGAGACCCTGTTTCAAAATAAAGAATAAAAAATAGGGCTAGGGGTGTAGCTCCAAGGTAGAATACCCCTGGGTTGCACCCCAGCAGCACCACCAAAAATAAATAAATAAATAAAAGTGCAAAGGAACAGAATAGCCCAGAAATAAGTTCACATGTATGCAGACAATAGACTTTTGACAAAGGTACAAAGGTAATTCAGTACAGAGAGAGTAACTTTTTCAAAAAATTATGCTGCTGCCGGGCATCGTGGTGCACGGTTTGTAATCCCAGTACTTGGGAGGTTGAGACCAGAGGCTCACAGGTTCGCGGCCAGTCTCAGCTACTTAGGCTCTCCACAACTTAGTGAGACTAAAGAATAAAAATAGGGCTGGGGGTGTAGCTCAGAGGTAGAATGCCCCTGGGTTCAATCCCCAGTATAAAAAAAAAAAGAAAACATAAGAGAAAATCTTTATGGTTTTTGGTTTATGCAAAGATTTCTCAGACATGGTACCAAAAACAGAAAATCTAGAGAAGCAAATTGACAAACTGGAATTTATCAAAAATATTTAAAATTTATTCTTCAAGCCGGGTACCATGGCACACTGCTATAATCCCAGTACTTGAGAGGCTGAGATAGGAGGATTGCAGATTCGAGGCCAGCCTCAGCAACTTAGTGAGACCCTCAGCAATTTAGGCCCTGTTTCATAATAAAAAAGGTTATGGGTGTAGCTCAGAGGTAAAATGCCCTGGATTTAAAAAAAAAAATTGTTTCTTTAGATTACAGTTCTAGGGAGGATGAGAAGACAAGCCATGGGCTGAGAGAGAATCTTTGTAAAGCTTGTTCTTCATCAGGGGCTAGAATATATAAGGAACTCTCAAAATTCAACAATAAGAGAACACATAACCCAACTTAAAAATGACGGGCAAAGATTTGAACAGACTCTTCGCAGAGCAAGATGTAAAAATGCAAATAAGCCCATGAAGAAAAGGCTTGATACCATCAGTTACTGGAGAAATGCAAACATAAAATCACTAGATAGCACTGCACACCTGCAAGAAGGCTAAAACGAAAGGCCCTGAGGATGGATCCAAGGTTGGCAGCGAGGTGGGGGAAGTGCCCCCGGCGCCGATGTCAACTGGGACTTGGGTGGGTCATGGCTTCCCGGTGACCCTGCCATTTTCCTTCTGGGCCTCTCCCCAGGAGAAAAGGAAATGTATATTTCTAGGATGACTTGAACGCAAATGCAAATAGCAGTGTATTTTTAATCATGGAAAACTGGAAGCAGCCCCGATGTCCCTCCAAGAAGACACGAGTAAACAGATGGAGGTGCGCACCATGGCGATGGGGATCAACATCCTGCCCGCTCAGACAGAGCAGGATGACTCTCACAATAGCCGCGCCGACTGGAAGAAGCCAGCCAAGAAATCATCCACGCCATACGGTCCCATTGACACAACGCTCGCAAAGATGCAAACCACCCAGCCATGCTCACTGGGGGTCGGGGGGTACAGGGAGGGCCCAGGGGTCCCAGAGCGGGAAGGACACCTCGGGTGTGTTCGCTCCTGATGGTGGTCTAGCAGTGGCTACGTCTGTCGAGACTGATCACACTGTCCAATTTAAATGTGTGCCTGTCAATTCGACTTCAAAAGAGCCATTCTCAAAAGTAAAAGGCAAATGACAATCGGGGACGATGTTCTGAATCCCGTATGACAGGCAAGAGGTGATCGAATTAAAACACTAAGGGACTTGGAAATGCAGAAGGAAAACATTGCCCGCCTAATTAGTCTGCTGGGGCCCTTCTAACAAAGCACCGCAGATGACTACTTCAATAACAAACATTTATTGTTGGATATCCTGGAGGCTGGAGGTCCGGGACCGAGGTGTCGCAGGCCGGCTCCTCCTGAGACCTCTCTCCTTGGCTCACAGATGGAGTCTTGTTCCTGTGTCCCCACACGGTCATCTTCTGTGTGTCTGTGACCTGATCTCCTCTTCTTCTCCCCCCACACCCCAGGCGCTCTACCCAGCCCCTAACCTCCTCTTCCCCTAAGGACCCCAACCATACAGGATGGGGCCCACCCTAAGACCTCATTTGAACTTCATCACCTCTACAAAGACCCCTGTTTCCAAATCCATTCACATTCTGAGGTGCTAGGGGGTCAGGACCTCAACCTACAAATGTTAGGGTGTGGGATAAAATTCAGCCCATAGGAATAGAAGAAAAAGAGAAGTCACAGAATCAGAAATACAAACAAGTAGTCAAGCGTGGTGGCGCATATCCGTAATCCCAGGACTTGGGAGGCTGACACAGAAAGATTGCACGTTCGAGGCCAGCCTCGGCAATTCAGCGAGGTTAGCAACTTAGTGAGACTGTTTCAAAACAAAAAAATTAACAGGGCTAGGGGTGTAGCTCGGAGGTAGAAGGCTTCTGGGTTCAATCTCTAATACAAGGAAGAAAGAGAAGAAGAAAGGAGGGAGGTCAGCTCTCTTGCTCTCTCTTTCCCTGCCTCTCTCTCTCTCTCTCTCTCTCTCTCTCTCTCTATCTCATTAGCGAGGCCCTCCGCTACTTCGTGAAACCCGGTTTCAAAATAAAGTATAAATAATAGGGCCGGGGGCGTAGCGCGGAGGTAGAACGCCCCTGCGTTCAATCCCCGGTACCGCAAAAAAAAAAAAAAAGAAAGAAAGGAGGGAGGGAGGTAAATATGCCAAATAAGTAGAAGAGCAAAGAAAGGAGACAGGGCTTTATAGCAGACTGTGCCAGGGCTGATGAGAGAGGCAACCTGGGTGTTACCCAGGCTCCTCTGGGCCAGACCCTACTAGAGATGGGCAGTCTTCACCCTCCAGAACCTAGGGGCATCAGACACTGCCCGGCAGGTGCTGGAGCCCCCAGGCAGGGCTCACCAGATGGGCCACTTTCTAGTCCTGCAGGCCTGGATTCCCTACATCCAGCCACCTCAGACCCCAGGTGCAAGCCCCCTAGTCACGAGGCGACTGAGCCAGGACAGGACCCCGGGAGGTGCTGGGGAGGCCGCTGGACCCAGCCTACAGCCCACACCTGCGCTGCGCTGAGATCCCAGACTCACCTGATATTATCTGGAAGGGAGGCCCCACCCAGTCCCCCCCGCAGCCCTCAGCATTCCCCCTCCCTCTTCCTCTCCTTCCCAGCCAAAAGGGCTCCCTGCTTCGACAGTGGGGGTCCCACCCCCTGTCCAGCACCTTGCTTCTGGGGCGCAGGGCTCCATGATGCTCCCTCTCCAGGACCCCCTGCTTAGTCCCATCTCCCACTCCTGCCCTTTTGGGCACCTTTCCTTCCTCAGTTAGGTGCCCTGTCATAAGGAGGGCATGGCAGAGGGAAGGCCGCCCTCAGCACATGGGCTGGGCGGCTTCAGGGCCTTTGCACAGACAGCACTCCCAGCACAGTTGAAATGCTCTTATCTTCCCAGGCACTACTCAGACCCTTTACTTTATTTTATTTTATTTATTTATTATTATTATTATTAGTGTGTGTGTGTGTGTGTGTGTGTGTGTGTGTGTGGTACTGGGGACTGAAGCCAGCAACACTCTACCTCTGAGCTAAACCCCCAGCCCACTCTATTTTTATTTTGAAACTGGGTCTCACTAAGTTGCTGAGAGTCTCGCTATGTTGCTGAGGCTATCCTCAAACCTGTGATCCTCCTGTCTCAGCCTCCCAAGTACTGGAATGATAGGCGTAGGCCACCATGCCTGGCTCCTCCCCCTCATTTTAAATGGCAGCCCCTCCCCCACCTCTTTCCACCTTTCCCCACATTCGTTTTCCTTCTTTTCTAAGCATGGGTGGGCCTCTAAGGCCATCCACGTACCCCCCACTCCTTTGCTTGGATCTGTCCTCCTCTCAGAACACATGCTTCCTGGACACAGGAATTGACTGGTTTCTTTCTTTCTGTCTTGTAGTACCAGGGATGGGACCCAGGCCTCGTGCACGCTAGACAAGTAAGTGCTCTGCCTCTCAGCCACATCCCCAACCTTTTTATATTTTATTTTATTATTTATTTAGTAATACTGGGGATTGAACCCAGGGGCATTCTACCTCTGAAATACACGCCCAGTCCTATTTTACTCTTTATTTTGAAACAGGGTCTCACTAAGTTGCGGTGGGCCTCGCTAAGTTGCTGAGGCTGGCCGTGAACCTGTGATCCTCTTGTCTCAGCCTCCCAAGTACTGAGATTTACAGGCATGTGCCACCACGCCTGGCTTTATTTTTTAAATTTTGAGACAAGTCTCAAAAAAAAAAAATTGCCCTAGATGGCCTCAAACTTGTGATCTTTCTGCCTTAGCCTCCCCCAAAGCCAAGCATGAAACCCTGAAATACTATTCTAAACTTCCCCCACCTTTCTGTGTCGGAGCTGGTCCTGAAGAAGTCCTCTGACTTGCCTGGAAGGTCATAGCCCCCTCATTCTAGAAAAGGTCCTGCCCCGTCCCTGGAGGAAGGCAGCACCCACACACAGGGACGGAGGCCTTGCGGGGCCCTCAGTGCATGGCCACGAGGCCGCACCCTGGGTCCAGGCACACTTCTGCACACCGGCCTGGCTCCGCCAAGCCTGCGCATCCAAGCGGCCAGTTTCCTCTGGGTCCCTGGGTCTTTATTTCTGAAGGCTCCCAGGTCAAGAAAAGCTGTGATTAAATAAACCTGCCACACTTTTCTCCTGCTGGCCTGTCTCGTTCCAGGCTTGACCCTCACGAGGGGAGGAAAGTATCACATCTTTCTGCCTTGGAAAAGAATGTCCAAGACAGACAGTAGAACTGCAGACAAGTTTATTTAGGAAAGCAAGAAACACATTCAGAGGAGAATGCGGGCCATCTCCGGAGTGAGAGAGACGCCTTTGGGGCTTCACAGCTCCCCTTTTATTTATTTTTTCTTGCAGTACTGGGAATTGAACCCAGGGGCATTCTACCTCTGAGCTACACTCCCAGCCCTATTTTTTATTCTTTATTTTGAAACAGGGTCTCACTAAGTTGCAGAGGGTCTCACTAAGTAGCTGAGGCTGGCCGTGAACCTGGATCCTCCGGTCTCAGCCTCCCAAGTACTGGGATTACAAGCGTGGGTCACCACGTTCGGCTACAGCTCCCCTTTTATAGGAGACTTTCCTGAGGGGTGGGTAGGAGGAGGCACGTGAGGATGACATCTGTCTGGTAGTCCTGAGATGATTCAAGGTGTCTTGGTCATCTCGCTGGTCCTGATGGGACCTTCAGGGACCTGTCGGGCTCCTTGGGGCTCCCTGAAGCCTCTCTTTGGCCACCTCCCAAGGTTAAGCAAGTATCCACACTTTCTGTTCCTATAAACTAAACTTGGAAGCAACAGATGTGCTTCAGCAGGTGAGTGGGTAAACTGAGGCAAAGCAGACAATGGAATAGTATTCAGCCCCCAAAAGGAAATGTACTATCAAGCCACGCAAAGACCCGGAAAAAGCGTAACTGTACATTATCATTCGGGAGAGGCATGATATTCTGAGAAGGCAGACCATGAGGACACTGAAGAGACAGTGGCTGCCAGGGCCTGGGGACAGGGAGGAAAGGTGGCTCAGTGTGGATTTTAGGGGGGGTGAAACTGTGCTGTACCATGCTGTAATGGGGGGTACAGGACCCCAGACAAGAGTGAGCCCTTTTGTCAATTCCAGACCTCAATTAACATGTATCAATATTGTTCTGTGAATTGTAACAAGTTATAACACACTCAGGAAGATGTTACTAACACTGGAAACTTCGAATAGGGGGTGGCCCATGGAAACTCTATTTTCTGTGCAATTTTTCTGCCAACCTGAAAATCGTTCTAAAAATAAAAGATTTTTTTTAAGAGAACAATTATTAGCTGTGGAGCTAACCCTCAGATTCACCTGGCAACCTTAGCCCCCCTCCCCGGCCCCAGGAAAGGGGCCCGCAAAGCATACAGGATGTGTTTGTAATGGCGGGTGGGAAGGAGGCGGGGGGGGGGGGGATTCCTGTTGCTTCCCTGGGTATTGCAAAGCTGCCATGTACATTGGGGGAAGCCGGCTCTGTGTTCAGAAATTCCAAGCTTCGAGGGAGGATGCATTGGAGGGGGGCGCCAAGTGTAGAGTGGGGGTCAGCACAATTGATGGGACCAGCCCTGCCAAAGCCCAGTCCTGAGTGCAGCCACCCTCCTAGTCCACCTGTCAAGAACAACTTTGTTTTTAGTACTGGGGATTGAACCCAGGGGCATTCTACTCCTGAGCTACACCCCCAGCTCCATTTTATCTATTTATTTATTTATTTTTAATTAATTAATTTTTTTTTGCAGTACTGGGGATTGAACCCAGGGACATTCTACCTCCGAGCTACACCCCCAGTCCTATTTTTTATTCTTTATTTTGAAACAGGGTCTCACCAAGTTGCGGAGGGCCTCACTAAGTAGCTGAGGCTGGCTGCAAACCTGAGATCCTCCTGTCTCAACCTCCCAAGTACTGGGATTACAAGTGTGAGCCACCAAGTCCAGTTTATTTTTTTAATTTTGAAACAGGGTCTCACTAAGTTGCAGAGGGCCTCGTTAAGTTGCTGAGGCTGGCCTCGAACCTTTCATCCTCCTGTCTCAGTCTCCCAAGTACTGGGATTATAGGTGTGCGCCCCCATGCCCAGCTGTCAAGAACTTTGTACCCAACCTCCACCACATCTTGAGTACCAGTGTAAACCTGGAGGTTAGGACATGGCTACCACCAAAATCAGAGCTTTATGGGAAGAAAATGGAAGTGTCTGGACCCTTGGTGCGGGACCCCATTCTCCAGCTCCTTGTCTCATCTCTTGGGGACTGGACACCTCCATCACACAGGGCCTGGACATCTGCTCTTCCGGGGACAACCTCTCCCTCTGCTGCCCCCACCCTCCTCCTTTCTTCCACGGCAAGCTGCCCCCCCCCCACACTGTCACAGCTACCCCCTCTCCAGTGCCCACTCCTCACCGGCAATCCCTTCATCCTAGATAAACCCATTTGGGCCATTTGCAGGACTGGAGGGCAGTGGGGGCTCCAGCCCCTCCCAGGACGCGCCCTCCTCTGCATTCTGCTGCCTCTGGTCTCCGCCAGCTCCAGCCCCCCACTCCCAATGCCCACCAGGTTGGATCTGGAGGTCTGGGGTCCCCTGCCCCCTCTGCAGCCAGGGCCCATCCCTCCTTCCTGGGGGACCCCAGGTCCTGCAGCTTGCATGCCATCCCACCCATGGCCCCCATCTCGGAAGGTTCTAGGGCGCTGTAGGGTGCACAGAGGGGCAAGCCAGCTTGGGGCGGGTGGGGCAACTACAAGGATTAGGGAAGGGCAGGGAGCCAGCCTGTGGGGAGGAAACTCTGCTGAGTGGGGCCTGGGGCTGGCAGGAGGGAGCCGCAGCCTTCTCTTCCGCTAATGGTTCCTGGTCAGGGACAGGAGGAGTAGAGGGCAGAGGTTCCCTGAATGAAGGCCCTGACAGAGGACTGAGGGTCCAGTGGGGGGGGGGGGCTGGCAGAAAGGCCTGGGGAGGCCAGTGGGCTCTTGGAGGAGGCGTGGCTGGGGCGCCAGGGATGGGAGTGTGCAAGGCGGTGCGCAGGGCTGGCCAGACGTGAGGGCTGGGAGGGAAGAGGAGAGGGAAGGAGGGGAGGGGAGGGGAAAGGGGCCCTGGGCCTCCTCACTGGGAAGGGGAAACAGCCCAGCCAGGTGGAGAGGGGGCCTCACACCCAAGACCCTGGTACCAGCCCGCCCCACCACTTAGGCTGGGGTGGCCGGGTGCTGGCCTGGCTGCGACCTTGAGTTGCTGAGATCGGGAAGGGGCAAAGACACGGGGGAGGGGAGAGTTGCGGTGATGTGCCCGCAGGAGGGGGAGGGTGTCGAGCAGGACAAAGACACAGAGAAAAGGGGGCCGAGGGGTGTCCAGGGCTGTGGGAGGGGCATTAGAGGAGGAGAGTGCGGAGCGGAGCGGGCTGGGACCGGTGGGGTGGGTGTGAGTGCGGTGCGGGGAGGGGAGCGACGGAGCTACTGTGTGGGGCCTGGTGGAACAGGAGTGGGGGGCAGGTGTGGGGCAAGAGGAACAGTGTGCGTGGGGCGGTGCACGGCGCCATGCGGGGATGGGCGGGAAATGGTGCGCGGTGCAAGGCAGCGCCCTGCTGGGGCGGAGCGGGGTGCAAGGCGGGGCAATGGGGTGCGTGGGTTTGGGGCGGGGCGGGGTTCTCGG
>PVJS01035054.1:0-21229 GCA_004027185.1 Glis glis | reverse complement strand
TCTCTCTCTCTCTCTCTCTCCTTAGTGAGGCCCTCCGCAACTTCATGAGACCCGGTTTCAAAATAAAGTATAAAAAAAATAGGGCCGGGGGCATAGCGCGGAGGTAGAACGCCCCTGGATTCAATCCCTGGTACCACAAAAAAAAAAATTATTTTTTTAAACATGCTTACCTATCACACGGGTCATATAAAAATAGGCTTGTGTGGAGTACAAAGGCTATGGTAACTTTGGGGATATCTCATGAGAGCAAACATAAATGAGTGTTTTTAAAAGGACTATGTTGTCAGGTCTCTTTGTTATAGCAGCTTAATCTGTACACTGGGATAGAGGAGAGCAGAGGTACATATGTTGATGGAGTTAGCTCTATTTACTGAGCACTAAAGTTCTAAAATTCATTCACTTTTTACTTGCATATTTAGTCCATGTATATTTATAACTCTATTTATTTACTCTACTGATTCTAACTAAAGCTAAGTATTTCATGCTGTGCTCTTACCACATTTTGTTAGACCCTCCCCAGACATGAACGCAGATGACTTCTACATCCCTAATACCATGTAAAACATAATCTTTTACATGAATCCTTTTGGAACTGTGTAGACACGTCTTTGGTTAATATATCCAGGAGTGGAATGATTGCTTCCTATATTCATTTATAGAAGATTTAAATGCATGTATAGACATGATATTATAAATTGAAACAAAAATAAAAGACAAAGTGGACATTTTATATGCCCTTGTATATAATAAATATATGAGCATATAGATACAAATAGGAAAAACACCAAGTGATGATGTATGCTTATGTGGATGTACTACTTTGAATCTCACGATGAGATTACAGTTGAGGAGGTAGAGAGCCAATAGGCAGATGGGGTCTGCAGGCCACAGTAGGAAGATCGAACTTCCTGAGAGTCAATAAGACCAAATCGCCTGAGTGTTAATAAGATCTAACCTCCTGGGGGACAACAAATGTTTGCAAGACTACAGTTGTTCCAAGCCATAAGCGGACACAATCTAAATCCCAGGAAACAACCTTAGCCACAGAGGATAAGTTACTTGAACTGGACATGACTCCTCAAAAAAGAGACACTGACCATAGGACAATTCAAAAGAAATATCGACACAAATTGGATGTTGCTAGAGCCCCAGACTGAAAGAGGGAAATTCAAAGAAGGATATGAACCCCTAGAAAAGCCACCCCCAAATGGTTACGTACTTGGGAACCCCTCCCTTTGAAAGCTTCCCTCTCTCTCTCTCTCTCTCTCTCTCTCTCGTCATCTCGTTATAGTAAACTCCCTGCTCACCTTTCTGGTGTCTGCGAGTATCATTCCTTGAACTCATTCAGACATAAACCAGGTAAGGAAACCATCAGTTTCACAATGCATCAATAAAAAATAAAACTACATATATATACACATATATGTGTATATATATTTATATATGTATATATGTATTTATATATATATATATATATGTATATATGTATTTATATATATATATATGTATATGTATATGTATGTGTGTGTGTCTATACACACACATGCACATTTACATTTCATGGGAGAAGGTAGGAGGATGTTAGCCAAAGGTCCAAAATTTCAGTTAGATACGAGTAAAAAGCTCAAGAGCTCTATTGTACAAGATGGTAACCACAAAAATGATGTGTGTGAGGTAATGCATATGTTAATGAGCTTGATTTAGTTATTTCACAATACATATATATTTCAGAATGACCTGTCACATGATAAATATGTACAACATTTTTGTTAGCTAAAATATAAGTGAAAAGATTTAAGTTAATCTGCCAAAAATAATGAAATAAATAAGAAGAAATTTTATAAAATGAGTAAAGGAATGCTGAAAATGTAAAGTGAACATCTTTGGGAGCTAAATGTGCTGTAAGAACTTTGGAAACAGTGTGGCCCTCTGTTCTAGTTAGATATAGACTGTCCCCTGAAGAGATCATTTATTGGTGTTCAGAGTTGATATAGTTAAGTCATGAGGGTTATAATGTCCTCAGAAGATAAATCCACTGACGTGGATTTACTGGGTGGTCATCTAGGCAAGTGGGGTGTGGCTGGAGAAGGTGGATCCCTGGGATGTGGCCTTAGGGATTGTGCTTGTGTCTCTGAATCCCCTTGCTTGCTGGTTCTGCTTCTGACTTCCGTGATATGAGGAAAAGAACCCCTGAGCTCTCCCTCCCTCTGTTTCCTGCCGCCATGCTCTGAGCTACAGACCCCAACCTCACATGGACTGAACCCAGAATCTCAAGAAACTGTGAGCAAACAGATCTTCCTTCCTCTAAGTTGTGTGGTCAGGTTTTTTTTGGATTACTGCAGGGAAAATGCTGACTAAGATAACCTATAACTTAGCAGTACTAATATGCAGCATTATTCTTTTTATTATAATGATGTATAATAATTAAGTTCATGGGCATATCACTATATTATATTACAATTTTCTATTGTCAAAATATTTGCCTCAGTCACAATTTTTGCTATTATAAAGCAAAGTACAAGAGGTTAAGGCAACCTTAATAACTAAGACTTTCTGTATTTCCATACTCTATTTTCAGAAAAAAAAATTCCTGGAAATGGCATTACTGGGGCAAGTGTTATATCTGCTTTGTTTTATTTTTTGTGGGTTTTTTTTTGGCACTGGAGGTTGAACCCAGAGGCATTCTACCTCTGAGTTAATCCCCCAACTCTATTTACTTTTTATCTTAAAACAGGGTCTCACTAAGTTGCTAAAGCTGGCCTTGAACCTGTGATCCTCTTGTCTCAGACACCTAAGTACTGGGATTACAGTCATGTGCCACCACTCACAGCTTGTTATACATTTTAAATACTATTATTCATGCATCTAAATTATTTTTGAAAGGATATTCCAATCCCTACTTCCATAAGCAGAAAATGGATACTCTCAAAAATATTTTTAGAGTTTTACACTGCTTTTACTTTCAGTTTATTATTATTTAAAAATATATCTTACATGTAAAAATATACAAGACAGCTAAAAACAATACTATTAGCACCAATTACAACTTTCAATGACTATATTAATAATTTGAGAATTTCACTTACCTTTGAAATCCACTTAATGTCTCTTATCTTACTTTCTAGAAGTTCTGAAATTTTTGCTTATTGTTTTCTTTGCATTTTTCTATGTTCACTATATGTACTGTGTGTATATAGACATAAATATGTTTATTTATATGTAAATATCAATTTATGATGTTTCAATTTTTCCAGTTTTTTATATGTATAGTAAAGATTTCATTGTATATTTATTATTCTACTAATATTTTCAAAGATTAATATTATGGCCGGGCGGTGGATCACGCTTGTAATCTCAGTACTCGGGAGGCTAAGACCGGAGGATCCGGGTTTATGGCCACCCTGAGCTACTTAGTGAGGCCCTCTCCAACTTAGAGAGACCCTGTTTCAAAATAAAGAATAAAAAATAGGGGTGGGGGTGTAGCTCAGAGGTAGAATGCCCCTGGGTTCCATCCCCAGTACTGCAAAAAAAAAAAGGATTAATATAATATTATGTTTTTAATTTAATTCATGAAGCTATGTTCATTCATTTTGATGCATTTTGATGCATAATACTCCATTCTGGTAACAATCCATAATGTATCTATTCTTGATTTTGTTAAGCAAGGATTTTCCAAGTTTATTCTACTATCTACTGTAGTACTTGGATCAATCTTATACATTGGGCAAGAGTTTTTCTAGGTATGTATCTATGAATGCAATCACTAATTCCTAGCCTTTATGTGTGATCAAACGACTTCTGACAAATAACTGGCAACTCTGTAAGAGACACCAAATATTATTAGCACTATTTCAGATTCAGAATGTTTAGAGTTCTTTTACAATTCATCCTATCATTGCTTAGTTCTGAGAGATATGCACTCTCCATTCAGTGACTTACTCTTTGGGGCATAGCTGCTTCCTCACATTGTAGGAGTAGTAATCAACCTGGGCTGCAGGAAGGTCATGGTTACTGTTGAATGACTTTCTATCGTGTGTCAGGCACTTCACATACGCCCTCAGTCAATGCTTACCACAACCCCTGAGGTAAGCATTGATAAATTAATTTTTCTGTAATGAAATGGAAATTCATAAAAATTACCATATTTCATCGACTCTAAAACTAATGCCATTCATTGTAAGATACATATCATCTTCCTGCCAGGAGAAATGGAAAATACTGCCAAATGTAAGATTTGTCCATAGACTAGTGCTGATTTGGAAATGCCATCCTGGTAGGATGGGTGCTGCCACATTGTAACACCTGCCTAATGGTGAGATGAAGCCTATTCCTGGCCTTTCTGGCTCTAAAGCCCCTGATACTTCCATTAAACCTCACAGCTTCAATATCTTCACAAAACACAATGCATTTGGCATTTTTCTTTGAGAACTTCTTTTTCTGGTGTTACTACCTAGTCTTTGCAACCTCCATGTGGAGCAAATCAAAGTGCATGGCAGAGTATTAATCAGAAAAATGGATTGTGCTTGCCTCTTCCCCGTCAATCACTTGATAAGAAAAAACAAATAGCAAAGATTAAATCACAGGCCGCTCAAACCCTTTGTACTTGGAATAAATACATTTCAGCCTTCACGAAAGTCCATTATGCACTGTTTGGCTTTGATTAGCAGGGGGCCATTTCATACAGCATGAAAGAAAGCTACAACTCCTGGAAGAAAGAAGAAATGTGTGAGTCTTTTCTCACTGTTTAGTTAAACAGCTGATTCACCCCAGTCAAAGAAAACAGCAAAGGCTCTGACAATTACGGATGTCCTTGGCAAAAGGATGAATTTATCTGCCTGTAAAGGAGATGCGGCTTGAAAAGGCAGTGTCTGCGGCAGACAGAGCATGACCGGAAAGAACAATCCGCATTTGCTCGTACACAGGAGAGCCCCACAATTGCAATTTGATTGTAATCCTCACCTGGGAAATCTGCAATCACCACCTGTTTTCTTTGGATGCTTGTGTGACACACTCCAGTTGCTTTCTACAGAATTTAGAACATGCATTCACTCCAGTGGATACACTTGGAGCTGTACTCCATTCAATTCATTTTCATTAAGCCACCGACTCACCAGATTCATTAGAGCTATGCAATCCACTATGCTTTCATATTCACAGTTTTTTATTTCTAAGTCTACACCATATATTGTGCTTCTAGCTGATGACATCTTTTCATACAAGTGCTGTAATTGTATTTCTTTATATTCAGATTCAGAAAGTCAAGGGCTATATGTTTTCTCTTATGTATACAATCTAAAGAGAAGAAAGGGAGGAGCTCATGAAAATAGAAGGGAGACCAGTAGAGCAAGGGGGCCAGGGAGAGGGAGGAGAGGAGTAACTGAGGAATGAAATTGATCAAATCATGTTATGGGTGTGTACAAGTATGTAACAATGAATCCCACGGTTATGGGTAATCATAATGTACCAATAACAAATAATTTTTAAAAGAGCAAGATAGTAAACATAAGAACAGTTAGTGTGCAGTCATTTTACATATGTTAGAGAAATAGAAAAAGTGGAATAAAACCACAACCACCTCCACAGATCCTAATTCCCTTTTAATGAGATCTTCTACATTTAATTCCAAACCTGCTATCAGGATCTTTATTTTATCTGCTCAGTTATTCTGAAATACTACGTAGCAAGAATTAAAATAATATTGATAGGTAGCATTGTATAATGTAGACTTATGGTCATCTGTGCTTATCATAAGATAACTCTGTAGTCTTTAACAGTTGATTTGTTGAGACTGTATCACCCCTTGCTACTTAATCAAGTAAGATAAAGTATAGCATGAGCTGCATTGCAGTGCCAGTAAAGACTCCCAAGCCTACCAGAATATAGACACTATTATTATCTAGGCAAAATAACTTAACCAAAACAAGCAAATGAAAAAAGCTAATAATTTACTTCTACAATAGAGACAAAAGTTTGTTAGATCTCGCTTGCCTTTGAGAGTCTAGTATAGCCATGTGCAGCATTTACAGTTATATAAAATAATTTGACTTTATTTCTTTTTCTAATTTTGAGCACATTAGTTTAAGGAAGATAATTTATAAAGTTAAAACTTTTAAAAAGACTTGTGATACAGTTCTAGAATTATATGTTTGTATAATGGAGAAAAAGGTGGTAATAAGCCAAAGTATAAATGTTCAACACATATAAATTATATCAAAGTAGTATTCTGAGATTGTAAACAACCACATCTAACCATTTCAGTCTACCAGTGAATGAAGTGTAACTGTGGCTAAGCAAAGTTTTTGTCATCTCATACTATTGAGGAATTTTTAGAATAGTGAAATTAACAGTGCAAAGACCTGGAAAAGTTCAACTTTAATTTTTACTAACTTATACTGCCATCTTCTGGCTTAATTTGTCACAATATTATAACGGCTAAGGGTAAGCTATGTTGGATTCTCTAGACACACCTAACAGGTGTGACCTCGTGAAGATATTTCTGAATGTACAGTCTGTCATTTAAGGTAAGGAACAAACAGGAATGAACACGTCTATGAATTAATTGTAATTTCAACTGCAAAGCACTCTTTTTTATTAAAAAGATTATAGAATAAGTGAGAGATATTTAATGAGACAAAATCATTTGAGGGCTTTAACTTAACGGCTTAAGTTATGCTATATATCTCAGCTCTGAATGTTTAATCAGTTCTTAATCAGCTGATGAAGTGAACACAATTTGTGCTCCAAAATCTTGACAGATTCAACAAAAATGGGACATTAAGAAAGACAATAGGAAAAATCAAAAATGGTTCCTGGCTTGAATTTTGCAGATTGGATAAATATTTATATTTGTTCACATACACATATGTGTGTGTGTGTGTTTGAAGCAGTTAACTAAAGAAAATTTGGCTAAGGGTGGTTCCGATGTCTATTTTAGGTTACTAGTAAAGGTATAGCTTTGGATTAGGAGAGGAGCTGCAAGTGGGTTGTGTTTAAAAAAGAAGAGGCAAGCCGGGCATGGTGGCGCACGCCTGTACTCCCAGTACTTGGGAGGCTGAGACAGGAGGATCATAGATCCATGGCCAGCTTCAGCTACTTAGTGAGGCCCTCCACAACTAGTGAGACCCTGTTCCAAAATAAAATAAATAAAATAGGTCTGGGAAATTGGTAAAAAATTCAGAGGTAAAATACCCCTGGCTTCAAACCCCAGTACCATAAAAAAAAAGAAGAGGCAAATAAAATGTGAGGGAACTAACTACAGTGAAAAGGTAACTGAAAAGAAAAAGAGCAGAGGAGGTTTTCGGTTTTGACTTTTTCACTGGAAGCACAAATGGACCCTATTGGAAGCTAATACCCACATGGAACACAGGAAACTTTGTGTTCACTCTGTGTGTGTGTATGTGTGTGTGTGACTAAGGAATTGAACCCAGAGAGGTTCTACCACTAAGCTACGCCCCCACAGCCCTTTTTATATTTATTTGAAACAGGGACTGGCTAATTTTTGCACATTGGCCTTGAACCTGTGAGCCTCCTGTCTCAGCTTCTCAAATACTGGAACTGAATGCATGCATGGCCATGTCCAGATGTGTTCATTCATAGTACAATACAATGTCTGGTTTGATCATTGACAATAACCAAGAATGACTTGCATTGACATCACTCTGCAAGTGGCTGCAAAAAAAACACACATTCTATTAGTAAATAAATAAAAAATCACTGTTTACTATGCAATCACAAAGTTTGGGAAAGTTTATGAAATTCTGTTTCCTTATATTCCTTATCAAGTTTGATGCTTTGTGGTATAAATTATGCTGGAATATTTCTTTCTTTTTTTGTGGTACTGGGTATTGAACCCAGGGGCATTCTACCTCCGAGCTATACCCCCAGTCCTATTTTTTATTCTTTATTTTGAAACAGGGTCTCACTAAGTTGCAGAGGGCCTCCCAAGACTCAGCCTCCCAAGTACTGGGATTACAAGCATGCACCACCACGCCTGGTTTGGAATATTTTGTAAAGAGCAAAATAGATTATATGCATTCTGCAAGAATTTATTTCAAGCTCTTGTTTGGATTCTAGTGTTTAAAGGAATTTTCCTGGCTGGCTCTAAGGGGAGCGAGTAGCAGGCATTAGTGGAATCACTAATTCATTCAGAGTAGAACTAAGTTGGTATACGTGTGCATGTGGACATGCATCTACACATACATATACACATGTATAATTAAATTTATACATACAAGTTTTTTGAAGACATGTTCTGCTAATAAAAATAAGCTTGAGCCCATTGTGGTGACATATGCCTCTAATCCTAGTACTAGGGAGGCTGAAGCAGGAGGATGGAGGGTTCCAGGCCAGCCTCAGCAACTAAGTCAGGCCCTCAGCAATGTAGTGAGATCATGTTTCAAAAAATAAAAATAGGGCTGGGGGTGTAACTCAGAGGTAGAATGCCCCTGGGTCCAACCCAAGTATTAAAACATACACACACACACACACACACACACATACACAGACACACACACACACACACACAGTTTGATATGTATCAATTTAAACACTGACAATATGACAATAAAAGGGTTTATAACAGCTAAACTACAAGTGAGGGAAAAGAAAAGTAGAGGATTAGCGTGGAGTTTTCTGTTTGGCTGGCTTTTGCACAGCAATACATTACACTCTTTAATGATCCAATTTGTTTTGACTTCGGTGTTGGCTGTTTCTCTTCCAGGACTTTTCATAAACCAACCCATGCAATGATGTACCTACCTCTTTACAAGTGACCTCTATCAGTCATTGTTTTCTCACTTGTGTGGCATAAAATTGCATACTATTCCAAATATTTTTATAAATTGTGTGTCTGGAAAATTTTGTATTTATAGAAACAAATACTTTTTTGGGTAGACTTCAAACCTTATTTCATTTGAATGACCAACAGCATTAAACCTAATGTGATATCGATATCATTTTTGGTAATTATAAGTAATATTTAACAATCTATCTTGTCCTTTTTCTTAAAACACAGGCACGCACATACACACATCAACTCATTAATGTCATAGAAGCATAGATATATTAAGACGTATTACTCAGAAGAGGGAATGTAATAGGATATAAAATAGGCAAAGCAATCATCCCACTCAGAAAAATTAGAGTATTTTGAATTACAATCATAAAACATCACTCTATAGTTGTTAGAGTAACAAAAAGTAGCTGCTCCATGGGAGGTATGTGAAGCTAATAGGATTTGCTCCTGGGTAGAACTAGATACCAGCCAAACAAAATAGCAAAATTAAGTATCATTTCTGCATCAGCTGTGTCCTTGTCATGCTTTCCCTGAATATATATCCCAAAGCAATGATCAACATTGAGAAGCTTATACAAGAATAGTCTATGCATACTAGTTTTGTTGGTAATGAGTCAAAGCAACCCAGACATGTATCCTTGAAAGAGTGGAGTGGGCATGTAATATGTAGTGGATAGATATCATGGAACATCATGCAATATATTTAATTGAAATATAATGTAATCTGTAAAAGACCACCATGTACACAAATTTAAAATACATATGAAAAATAATAGCACATTTTCTCTATTGAAAAAATATAAAATGAAGCAATCAAACACATACAAACAAAATGATAAATGAGCCTTGAACTGAGGGTGATGATGCCAATGGTTGAGGATCACGATTAACTCAAGCATTTGCACTTGAGACTTAATGAGGAAAAAAGACTAGAATAGTGTCCTTCAATGGGATGCGCAAAGAGAATGTGAATAAGTGTGGAATTCAGAGACAACATTCCATTCTTTGTTGTTTTCCTCAGTAGAATGGAAAGAATTTGAGTCTTTAATTTACTTATGATTTTTATACCAATTGACCCTTTTCTATCCACCCTAAAGCCTAATCTTTTCTAATTCCAAATTTCCTTGCAGTTCAATTCTATATTGACTGTTTCATTACACATATTTAAAAAAAAAACAATTTGGAAAACAATTTACCTTGAACTGGGAAAGGCGTCAAAGTAGCTGTGGCCTGCGAGAGGCAGGATCACATTTGGGAATTCATGTCAGTCTTCCTTTCTTTTGAAATGCCAAGTTCGTGATCCCACCAAAGACCACCAGGAGCCGATTCTGATGCAAAGCACACGAGGGTCCTTTATTCAAGCTCGAGCTTGGGCTCCTAACATGCACCAACACAGTGGTCACAGGGAGAAGCCCCTTGCTCTCCAAGAACAAAGCTTTTATCCCTTAAGGAGGCAGCCCACCCCACCTTTACATTGATAGGTTAGTTTAAAACATAAGCTTGTTGGCATTCCCTGGTTGGTTTAATTTTCGCGCCTTAGGTAGGGGTCATCATTAGGGAAGCATTAACCCTATATGGTGACATTTAAGCTGATTGGTCGGGCCCACAGTACCTTTCTCAGGAATGTCCAGGATGGGTGGGGGGCCTGCTGACTCTGGTCAGAGTGGCCTCGCCCAAATTATCTGTGAATTCCAGACCCAGGTGTGCTTGACACCGATTGGCTGTTTCTAGGGGTTGCTAGGGACAGGATCAGATTAGCACACTTAATGGTTTCTACAGGGTATGGGGCAACAGGCTATAGAAACTTAACTTCTAGAAAAACAGATACTTAGGCCTATTCTACTTAAAGCTTTAATTAACCCTGTCATGGCTTCGCTTTGGTTCTTCACTTTCTCCAGTGTCACAAATATGTCAGGAGCATAAAGATATTTTATCTGCTCATCAATTATTTTTGTAAATTTACCAAGGAAAAGGGGCTAAAAGAAGACAATTCTTGCCGCAACTGCATTTAAGCTATGGAAAGATAGTTCTCATGTTTACTAGCAACGAAGGAAATAAACAGGAAATTGAGATATGGTGTTTTTGTCTTTGCCGCTGTAACTGGTAAACTGCACATTTGCATATAGAGAAGGCCAGGAGCGGGGGGGGGGGGGGGCTCACTATTGGGTGCTCTGGCAGACGCTCCTTGCTCGGTAGATCCGCCAAAGAGGGTGCTGCTTTGTGCAGCTCCCTTATAATTGTTCTGTGGTTCCTGCCACTGAATGTCGCTGCTCCCTGCAGCTTCCTAAAGATTGTTCCTTGGTTCCTACCACGGAAGGTTACTGCTCTAAGGCAGCTCCCTGACACTAGTCTTTCTCGCAAGATAACCACACGAAGCCTGATATAATAATTCACAGAATAATTACATTTAATAATCTGGGGGATCAGGGAGAGGATAGAGATGACAAATTCTCCAGTCCATCTGTAGCCAGCACCTTGCTTTTATAGAAACCTTAGACAAGGCATCATAAAAGTTAATCAAACACAGAAACCAACAATTGTCAGGAGTTACAATAAAGAAGGTCAGTGAGGCAGACATGTGACAAGCTTGGAGGAAGGAGGGATTAACCATTACTGGGTGGAGAGGACATCAAAGACTGCACCTTAAAGATTATACCAGGTCCCTTGGAATGTGTCTGCTTGTGGACAGATCCCACCCAGCCTATACCAGGTATTCAAACTGAGCTGGTCCAAGATTATAATCTCAGTGTGCGTTCTACAATGGCCCTCAACAGCTCACCAAGTTCTGTGTGCATGTATGTCACTGTCACTCTGAATTAGATTACGAAGCGAGACTACAATGCATCAATAAAAGTACATATATATATGAAACTGAGGATAATAGCATACTCAGCTGTAGTTCAGTGAAGGGAGCATAAATCAAATTCAAACTGATGTAAAACATTGTGATATTAAACTATCCAGTTATTATCCCAATGTGATTGCTTTGTGTGAATAAAATTTGGGGACAGGCAATTATTAGATGCTTTTCTCCAGAGTTAAAAACATAACTCCATTCTAAAAATAAATTAACCAGCATGGACAGCTTTCCACATTAGGGTGTAACTGCTAAAAAGATTATTTCAATGCTAAACTTATATGTTAGAATTAATTGCTACTCAGATTATCTAAGGAGAAAATAATTAACATATTTAGAGCATAGTTTTATTTTAGTAGGAGCCGTTTCCCAATCTCTGACATTAGTCATCTTTTGTGTTGGTTTTATGAAGGCCAGGCGATGGTTATAGTTAATGATCAGGAATAACAATAACACTCCTTCTTCACTGACTCAAGGAATAGTATCATGAAGCCCATTTCCCATACAAATTCTCATCTTCAATGAAGTTAGACACTATGATGGGAAAGGATAAAGATTCAGGACAGATCCATAATTATCCTAATGTTATCTGGTGGAAAGTACTATATTGCTGTTCTGCTATGAGTAGAGGACCGTGGTGTTACATATAAACTGATATGAATTCATGTTTCTAACCTGTTTAATATATAGAACTTCACTGTGACTTCATAAAACCCATAGGAAATAGGAAGAATTTTCTTTCCTATTTTTATACATGTGGAAGCTGATTGTCATAATGTGTGACTCTTTTAATGCTCCAAAAATAGCAAGCCTTAAACTAAGACTCATATATCTCTTCTGACTTCAAAGAGCAACCAAGTTCTTTACAAATGACACATACCATGCTATGCATAGTCATATGTTTAAACTAGCCATCATGAAATGGAAACAGATCATTAAAAATGTAGAAATATATAGGTTGTATTGGTAAAAACTGCAATTGCCTAGAAAACATGAACGATTTCACAATGTAATGTAGACTTTATTATGAGGGCAGGAGGGTTCATTGTAGAATGTAACGCAGAGTAAAGATGTGAGAATGCTATATTTTAGGAAGCATAATCTTGTTGAACCGTATCAAACAATCTTAAATCTAAAGGTTTTAAGTCAGAGATAACAAGAAATTATCCTGGGGTGAGATAAAAATCAGCCTTAGGGTAGAGGAAAACCAATTAAGGAGAAACAGAATCCCAATATATTTTAATTAAAAATATGATGAAATCAGGGAATTGATGTAAGTGGATTAGGAAAATGAGGTAGAGATAAAATTATATTTCAAAATATTCAATTATTTTTATTACTAGGGTAATATTCTGAAAATAATGCTTTAGTTATAATTAAAATGCTTAATTATCAAACTTTCTATTCAAAGAATATAGTATTAATAGGCTGATAATCATAATCTCCATTCAAAAAGCAGTTCTAATCAATAATTATTCATAGAATTTCATTAAAATAAATGAATAAAACAGGAGGACCTTTTAGCAAACAAAATATCCTCACTAATGGTTAGTAAGCTGTTGCTTTTGTAAACATATTTTTAATGTTTAATGAACAAATGTGCAATTAAACCCTTGGAGCAGGTTCCTTTTTGTTGGATATGTCTGCAAATGAATTTCCTTGATGTTGATATTCACAAAATAGTCTTCCACTATGTCTTCAAAATAAACAATTTTGAATACACTATTTTGTGAGTCCTAATATTTTGAGTTTTGTCCATGGTATTCTGAGTTCAGGTGCTTTAAAATTTCTTTTCCAGGAGGAAATGATACTCCAAATTTACCTTGGTTCTTATCAGCTGTTTTAATCATAAGGAAGTAATTCTGACCCAGCTCTTTCTCAAGCAAGTTGTTGATCTAAAATAGTAATCCAATGGAACAGAACAAAAGATACAAGGACAAATTTGGACACTTATAGACTGATTATTTTCAACAAAGGTGCTAAATATATATGTTGGAGAAAATACAGCCATTCAACAAATAGTGTTAGGAAAACTGGATATCCATATGTAGAAAAATAAAACTAGATCCCTATCGTTCACCCTGCACAAAAGTCAGTTCAAAATGAATTAAAGACCTATAAACTAAAAAATAAACTTTGCAAATACTAGAAAAAAGCAAAGCATAGGACTAACTCTTCAACATATCAGCACAGGCAGAGACTTCCTTAACAAGACCTTTAAAGCTGAGAAAATGAAACCAGGACTCAGTAAATGAGATGGCATCTAAAAAGCTTCTGCACAGAAAAGTAAAGAGTGTGAAGAGAGACCCTACAGAATGGGACAATCTTTGCCAGCTACTCCTCTGATTGAGTACTAATATCTAGGATATATAAAGAATGTAAATAACATCAAAAAATAATCCGAATACGATAGTGATATATGTATATCCATGTTTACAGAAGTATAATTCACAATAGCAAAATTATGGAGTCAATCCAGGTGTTCATCAACAGATGAATGGATAAAGAAAATGTGGTAAATATGCACAATGGAATTTTACTTAGCCACAGGGAAAAACAAAATTATGTCATTTGCAGGATCATGGATGGAATTAAAGAATATTAAGCTAAGTGAGATCGGGCAATCTCAGAAAGTCAAGGGTTGTATGTTTTCTGTCATATGTGGAAGCCAGAGGGAAAGTAGGAAACATAAGGGACTAATTAATATGGAGAGAGATCAGTAGAATAGTGGATGGGCCTAGGGGGAGGGAGGTAGAGTGGAAAAAAAGAAGGATTGAGGAAGGAACAGTTCAAATAATACTGTGGCAGTATATGAAGATATAACTACCATTTTTACTAACATGTATGGTGAGGGAGGAGGCAGGAGTGGGGTATGTTGTGGATAGAAATACAGCAAGAGCTGTGTGCATGTAGGTTTGCATGACATTAAACTTCACTGTGATGTATAATTGTGATCCACTAGTAAAAATTGTTTTAAAAACCAAACAACCCAATCAGAAATGGGAAGTTAGACTGAATATAAACTTCTCCAAAAAAGAAATACAAATGGCCACAAATACATGAAAAAAAATGTTTATCATCATTAGCAACCAGGGAAATGCAAATCAAAAGTTCATTGAGATTCCATCTAACCCCAATAAGAATGGCATTCACCAAGAATACAAACACTAACGAATGCTGGCAAGGATGAAAAAAGAGACTTGAGGAAGGAAACAGGCCAAATAATATTATGTCCATATGTAAAGGTATCAACAACAATCTTGCTAGCATGTGCGGGAAAGAAGGAGGGTGTAACGGGTTGGGGTTAGGAGGGAACAACTCCAAAAGACAAGTGTGCATATATGAATGTATCACTTTGAATCTCACTACACTCTATAATCATATTGCACCAGTAAAATTTTAAAAAAATAGGTTAATTCACCCACTTGATATCTAACATTTTGAATTTGGGGAAAACCTGTCAAAACTTTTGATTTATTGAAACAAACATGATTGATCATGTGAAATTCATAAGGTCTAATTTTGTTTCATGGTGTGTCTTCATATTCAGAGCCAAAAGTCCACTGGAGCATAGTAATGAGGTGGAAGAAAGTCTGGCTTCCAATCATTGTTTCTTTATTTTTATTAATAGTATTTTAATATCCCTTTATTGGTGCAGTATAGTTCCAATCATTGTTAATATTTGTGTGAAAAATATTTTAGGAATGATCCTCTATGTATTTTGTAAAGAACTAACATATCACATGTACAAATCAATTTATGTATTTTTTATTTTTTTTATTTTTTTGCAGTACTGGGGACTGAATCCAGAGGCATTCTACCTCTGAGGTACACCCCCAGCCCTGTTTTTTATTCTTTATTTTGAAACAGGGTCTCATTAAACTGTGGAAGATCTCACTAAGCAGCTGAGACTGGCCGCGAACCTGCGATCCTCTTGTCTCAGCCTCCCAAGTACTGGGATTACAAGCATGTGCCACAATGCCAGGTTTCATGTGTGTTTTAAGTAATGTGAGATCAGCATATTTCTATTGCCTTTACCCTTACTCTTGCAGAGAAAATAACATTCCTAATAAAACAAGCCTACCATTTTTGGTTAATTTTAAGGAGGAAGTGGTAATCCTATTCGAATTGCTTGAACAATATTGATTTAACATGTTGAGGGACAAAATTTTAATTCTAGTTGTTGTCATTGGGAGCTGAAAGAAATGGGAATTGATATAACAGCGTGACTCAACTGTGGATATTAGGCTCAATGACTCATGCTACCTTAAGAATAGTATAAGTATAAAATTTCTTCAAGTAAGTAAAATTCTTCTTTTGCGTGAATTCAATAATTCTGAGGCTGTATAAACTCTTTCACATTACTACAGTTGCATTTATTTGGTAGGCATATCAATTGTAATTTAGATCTGAAGAGTTGTTTCATAACTGAGAATGTTTGTTTAATGATTCATAATTCAGATAAGGGTGTTATTTTTGCTTCATGGATGGAGGGATTTTCATTTAATGAAATTGGTTGGATTCTCATTTTCTGTTTTCTTCTTTATAGAAGTGGTTTATGGATATTTCATTCTGCTTCCTCTTCATGTTGCAATGTGCTGTTTTTATGGATCAGGAAAAACATTTATAGGCAGACGTGGAGATGGCTTAAGGTAGCTTACTGAGTTTCTTGGTTCAAGATGTTCAATTCAGTAGGTATGTAGCGAAGCGTAATTTTTTGCATCAATGGTGATGTTTCTTGGGATGCATCAAAAAACATATTGTTTGAAAGGGAGGGCGGTGATATAATTTCTTCTAATTTCATGAATCCTTTGTGTTTCTGTAAGATCATCAACCTTCATCTCTCTCTCTCTCTCTCTTTCTCTTTTTTCTTTTTTTTTTGTGTTGGTGGTAGTGTTAGTAGGGATTGAACCCAAGGGCATTCTACCTTTGAGCTACATCCCTATCCCTCATTTATTTTTATTTTGAAACAGGGTCTGACAAAGTTGCTAACAGCCTTGCTAAACTGCAGAGGCTGGCCTCAAACTTGCAATCCTCCTCTCTCAGCCTCCCAAGTACTGGGATTACAAGAATGTGCCACCATACCTAGCTTCTTCATCTTTCTCCTGACTATCACGCCTAGGATGTGACAACTTGCTCCTTGAAATTACACATTCTCCCCAAGAACACCATTCATAGAATCTCTTCTTCTAAGAATTCCCCTTTGGTTCTCCATACTTTCATGTACTTTCCTATTATTCCCCAGTAGCTGGTGCTCAGATTACCAGGTTTTGTCACTTCTCCTATTATATCACCACTTGCTGTATACGCACTGAAACCATTTTTGTTGAATATTTAATGAAACACCTCAAATCTTTTTCAGTTGTTTATTGGTGGGAAGGTGTTATCTTATAAGCCATAGTAAATAAATGGTATTTTATGCAAATAAAATGTTCCGCATACTTCTTAAATATGTATCTAGAAAATAAATAATAAAGCATCATTTTAGAAAATATTTACTATAAGTAAACAAAATACATTCTACAATTAGTCTACCAATAGATCTCTTATATGTGTGCTAAAATAAAAATGAATGGTAAATTATATAAAGGATAAACCTCCATAGTTACTAGCAAATGACATTAGAGCCTCAAGTTAGTCCTAGCATTGTACTATCTAATATGTGGTAATAAGACGGTATGGATGTTTTTGTTGTAGTACAAGCAAGGCCTGCAGCTTGAAGCTTTGGTAGATGCTGGCCTGGAAATCAGGCCTGCTTCACAGCTGCTTAGCTCTGGTTATTCTACCGCTGGCCTTCAGAGCTTTGACCTCCAATGTCCCCAAGAAACGGCATTGTCTGACACTGGGTCTTCACTGGAGCCGTCCTTTCCCACTCCCTAAACTTACCCTGATTTTGTCAATCGCAATGCCTCCTGGGGCTACCAGTTTCAGTGATGAAGCATAAAAGGATCTTAGAAAATGATGCCCTTAATTGGTCACTGATAATTTTATTGAGTCATAATTCCAGAATAGAAATTACTTCTTAAAATTTCTATAACTTATTATAAAATAGTGACTCGTTTACCCTTTTCTGACTGAAAAGGGCAATCTCTTTTACAAGTACAAAACCAGTCAAAGTATTAAATCATGATGTGTTCAACATTACTTTGATACACTAATTTTCCTTTTTTCTTCCTTTTAAAAAAACTTATTTATCTTCCTTAAGTGAACATCAGAGGTGAATCATGGGCCAGTCAAAATAATAATATATTTACTAATATTGCAGCTCAACTAATCTGTATAGAAAAACTGTGGATGGATTATAATATTTAATGAATGAAGAAATTAGGGCTACAAATAGATATGTGATTTTAAGACTCACACCCAGTTCTCTTTGAGGACAAAGACAATTTCATTTCTACTATTATTACACATTTCTTACTACTTCTCAAAAAACTCTATTGCAAAGCTTGTTTCACAAATAGAAATTTAGATTTCTTCTTTAACTGAATTATTCATTCATTCTCACCCTAACAATACCCATTTTTTTCTAAACCTGACCAAAATATAAGAAAGACATTCTGGGAACTAAAATTACATTAAACTTTTAGCAGTAAATTTTCAGGAATCATGATTCTGGTAATTCTAAGAACTTGTTTAATTTATAGTTTGAATTTGGGGAGTTAAAAAACATAATGCAATAGCCATATTATGGAACCAACATAGGTGTCCATTAACAGAGGAATGGATTAAAAAATTATGGGATATACACACAATGGAATTCTACTCAGCATTAAAGAAGAACAAAATTAGGTCATTTGAAGGAAAATGGATAGACCTAGATAACATTATGTTAAGTTGGATTAACCAATCACAGAAAGTAAAGGGACATATGCTTTCGCTTAGATGCAGAAGCTAGGGAGTAATCGGATATCAGAAGGGCTTCAGATAATGGAAGGGAAACTTCAGTGAAGCTGGGGAGGTGGTCTAGGAGAAGGGGGGAGATCAATGATGGAATCACTTCCACTGACATTATGTACATATGTGAGAATACCAATGTTAATCAATATCCTGTATGAGGAAGGGGAGGAGTGAGGAGGGAGTGGGGGGGACTCACCAAGTGCTGTGTGCATATATGTCACTATCACTATGAACTACATTATGATGTGAGACTATAATGCACCCATAAAAGTATACAAAAATAAAAATTTAAAAAATGCATTGCTTCAGCTATGGTCTGCTGAACCTTCAGCTCTCTTTCTTGGATGATGTACTGATAATGTTCTTCTTGTCTCCCAGGTGGACTCGCCACCCTTTTCCCACATCTCTTCCCTAGGGAGTTAAGTCCTATGGAATAAATCATGGTGTCTCTTGACCTCTGGCTTCCAGTCTCACTGTCTAATGGAAAGCCAGATGGGAGAGCAGAGCGAAAGAAGAAGAGAATATGGTCAGGGCATTGTTTTTCTCCCACTCGTGTGTGGCTGGAGGTCATAGCTCCTCTAATGGCCTTTCCACCTGCCTCCCTTTTTAGTTCCAGTAACCACTCCCTCCCTCTGCCCTTCAGGTCTGAGGGACTAACAGTCCTGCTGTTGTTAATCTAGACTACTGTGCTATCTTTTGTGTCTTTTTCTATAACTTGTCCACATCCTTGTTAATAGTCCATTTATTTAATTCTCCTGAAATTATACTAAGTTGAGTGTAACATCAATTTTCTTTTAGAGTCCTGATTGATAAAATGGCATGGCAGATCTCACAACTTTCTGACTAGTTGAATATATTAAAAAATTCCCCATTATTTGGTTTAAGTCTAATTTATTTGTCCTTAGTCATGTTAGGTGTGGAAGAGAGAAAAAGGAAAGGACAAATACTCTTTTGAAGTGGTATCCATTTATTCTTGGTTGACTATATTTGCCTGTTTAATACCAACTGGCTGCTATGGATGCCAAACACATATACTAGCCCTCTGCTGGTGCAAAGGTGTGACTTCTGGGGTCCTGTGGTGAGAGGAAGGAGTTTGCTAAAGGAGGATATCCACTGTGTTTTACCTCCTGCAGCATGCAGGAAACGGTCACTCCAAATCCTCTTGCTGCTGGGATCTTCTGACCCAGCAAATTTCTCCATTTCTAAGATGTTTAGTTGAAGCTTCCCCTCCCTCCACCCTTCTTCGATTTGCAAGGTGCGGGGGAGGGGACACTCAAACCCTGTGTTAATGACTTATGAGCAGTGATTTCTTCTCTTGCCTCAGGCTTTTGTTTATAAAGTATGCAAAATGTGAATAGGCTTACTAATTATGAAGAACTTAATCAAAGTTCTAAAAAGGGTATCTTCTCACTATTATTTTAAGGTTTTGTTTTAGAGTATGACATATTTAAATACTTTTTTGTTTTTACCAGTAGTCTTACTTATTTTTGATGCAACAAGAAAAGCCTGCCTTATCATATGATTACAACTACAAAAACTGATTATACAATTTATTACAGTCTCTCAAGAAGTATACATTAGATATAAAATACATATCCTTCTTTCCAATAATGAAGTATATAAAAATGACACCTTGAGCATGGTGATTAATGAATCCAATGACAAGGGAAAAAAAAACTGTCATACAGTAATGTCACCAATGTAATCTGAGCGACAGATATATGAAATGGTAGTATACTTTTCTCTTTAACATGTATTTGAAAATTTTCTTAATAAATTGTTTTATAAATGTTGAAAGTTCAAGACAATATATATTTCAACAGAAACCACCGGTCTGAAAGCCACATCAATGGACCTCTTCCCTGTACACCTTGAGACAAATTCAAATTCCTAATCTGAACTGGTCCGTGGCTAACCTGCTATAGTTCAGCTGCCACAATATGCTCCGCCTCTATTGGCAAATCTTTTAGTTTATTGAAAGAGCCAAGTTATTTGGACCTGAGGTCATTGGACCTGCCTGGAATTCCTGCTTGCAACGTTCTCCCCATCCTGACATGGCTCGCCCTTTGTCACCCTTCAGGTCTCACCCTAAGTAGCGCCTTTTTCAGGTGGTTTGCTGTGGCCCACTGTCCAAAAAATCGCTCCCAGCACTCAAGAGATTCTCATGGCATCCTGCTTGCTCCCACCATTATCCTTCTCACTGTGTTTAACATTACATTGCCAGACTTCAAATGTATTAACTTCTCTGTTTTTTTATTTTTATAATTCATTTTTTATTGGTGCATTGTAATCATACATTTTGATGAGGTTCAGGGTGGTAGAGGCATGCATGCACACATCACTCAGTTAGCCCTCCCCTATTAACTTCTCTGTTTTATTCAATTTTCTATAGTGTCTGATACATAGAACATGCTCTAAAAACACTTGGTGAGTGATGAAACCTAATTTAAATAAGTCTGAATGTATAAATTTAGCTCTTTGGAACCGGGCGTGGTGGCGCATGCTTGTAATCCCAGTACTTGGGAGGCTGAGACCGGAGGATCCAGGTTTGCCGCCAGCCTCAGCTACTTAGTGAGGCCCTCTGCAACTTAGTTAGACCCTGTTTCAAAATAAAGAATAAAAAATAGGGCTGGGGATGTAGCCCGGAGGTAGAATGCCTCTGGGTTCAATCCCTGGTA
>PVJS01035053.1:0-21229 GCA_004027185.1 Glis glis | reverse complement strand
GTAGAGAGAGAGAGAGAGAGAGAGAGAGAGAGCTGAGGCTGGCTGCGAACCCAGATCCTCCAGTCTCCGCCTCCCAAAGTACTGGGATTACAAGCGTGTGCCACCACGCCCGGCCCAAGATCTCTTGCTAGCCAGGTTTCCATACAGCAAGCAAGGCAGGGACTGGGTGGGTGGGGGGTTCAGCTGGCTTTTCTTTCTTTCTTTTTTTTTTCCTTCTGTGTGTGTATGAGTGTGTGTGCTCACAGTGCTGGAGACTGAACTCGGGGGCATTCTACCTCCCAGTTACACCCCCAGCCCTATTTTTTATTCTTTGTTTGGAAGCAGGGTCTCACTAAGTTGCAGAAGACCTCACTAAATTGCTGGTCCTCCTATCTCAGACTCCCAAGTACTGGGATCACAAGCGTGCGCCACCACGCCGGGCACTGGCTGGCTTTTCACCAGGATTCTTGAACAGGTGGCAGGCTCAGCTGTGGCTGGGGGTGGGTTTCCCTTTCCTCCCCCTACAGTCAGGACTCCGTGCCCAGCGTGGGCTGGGTTCTTAGCTGAGCTAGAAGAGGGAAGGAAAAGTCTCTGTCTTCCTGTTTCTCCTGGGACAGAGTTAGGGCTACAGGGAAGAGGAGTAAATGTTTTATAGTATTTATATACCTAATATAAATTATATATATATATATATATATATATATATCATCTCATGCATGTTGGCAAAAATAAATTCACAGTGCCAGAAAGAAACAATTATTTATATAATTATTTTATTATTTATATAATTATTTTATAATTTAATATACATATATAATTTCATACATATGCACCCAAGTCTCAAGCATTCTCATAAAGGTAAGTTATAGATAAGTAGAATTCAAATATGTGTGACACAGAAGACCCTGCCAGTCATATGCGGCATTAACCATCTGTCTAAATGAGTTCTCTGGAAGGGGAGTTCTACCAGGAGCCTTGCAGAGTTCAAGGTGCCCCTAAGACGGTTCCAATAATGGTTTTCGAGGGCCCCGCAGGTTGGGCTGTTGAGAAGAGCCACTTCTATCACAGATCATTTCTGCTGTCTAGGAACGAGCTTTTGTGGCTCACTGGGACAGGGCTATGAGCTACCCTCCTCAACCCCACTTCTTTCTTTTTGTTTCTTGAGGGCTTTGTTTGTTTTTGTACTAAGGATTGAATCCAGGGGCATTCTACCTCCAAGCTACACTCTCAGACCTTTCTATTGTTTATTTTGAAACGGTCTCGCCAAATTGCTAAGGGTTTTGCTAAATTGCTAAGGCTAGCCTTGAACCTGTGACTCTCCTGTCTTAGTCACCCAAATAATGGGATTACAGGCGTGGACCCTGGACCACTTCAGTCGGCCGCTCACTCCCACTTGTAACTAGCAGTTTTCCAGCCTCCTGCTCCAGGCAGAATCTTAAAGGAGGCCCAGGCCAGGCAGAGGTACTCTGCATGATTCTAAGGACTGTTGGATGCTTTCCCCCAAGCGAACCTGCCATGAGTATGTGGAGTTTCCCAGTCAGAAAGGCCTGTGCTAAAATGTTTTCTTGAATCCCACGCATTTAATTATTAGACAAACCCACAGACTTCTTTTTGGAATCAGAAATTATTTTTATTTGATTTGATGTTGTTTAAAGTGACTTTGAAATTTTCATTCATAGGATGTAGAAGAGGAATATAATATCCAGTGGTTTTCACCATTAAATTTATAGAAACTAGACTTTCAGAAAATACAATTTAATCACTAAGGGTTTGTTATAGGATGATAATCTCTCCTAGAAATACATTGTTTTAGAGCAGTTATCTCTTCCTCTATTCTTGATTTTTTTTTTAATGGGAAGCACAAATAGGGGAATGTAAGAGGTTTGTTTTGGGAAGTGTGCGTACAGTCTAAGAGACAGTCATGATAAAGGAGATATGTTTCAAAGAAAGGGTCCGGAAGTGGCTGCTTCTGGAGTAGAAAACAGTATAGAATGAAGGGGCACATTCCAGAGAAAAGGTCTGAAATGGGCTGTGTTCTGGAGTGGAAAAATGGCGGTGAGGTGGTGAGCTTTCTTCAGCCTGGAAAACTTTCCCCCTCATGTATGTGTGTTTGGGAGAGGTCACTGTCTCTTTCCAACCCACAGACTTGTGTGCTATTCTTGCCAGGTTTAAAAGTTTTCCCAGGGGTGCCTAAACAAAACCCTGAGGCGTTATGCATGCAGTTAAGTTCAGCCTCAGGTGTGGTGCCTGCAGTTCTCTAGCCAAGGCTCTCTAACCACAGCTAGGCGGGAGTCCCAAGGGCTTACCTTTCCCTCAGGGGCATTCCAATTTTTTCCTGACCTGCTCCTTTCTATCTAGCTACCCAACAGGCTCTGGAATCAAACTGCCTAGCTTCCTAGCTGTGTGATTTAGACATGTATTTTAACCTCTCTGTGCCTTAGTTTGTTCCTCTGTAAAATAAGAAAAATAGGGTGTATTAGTCAACTTTTCATCACAGTGACCAAAATATACGACACAAACAACTTAAAGAAGGAAAGATTTATTTGGCTCATGGTTTCTTAGGTTTCAGTCCATTGTCAACTGACTCCATTGTTCTGGGTCTGAGGTGAGGCAGAACATCATGGCCGTAGGGTGTAGCCCAGGAAAGTTGCTCAGCTCATGGCAGCCAGGAATGAGGGAGGGAGGGGAGGAGAGAAAAAAGGAGGAAGGGAGGAAGGGAAGAGGGAGGGAAGGAGAAAAGAAGAAAGGAAGGAAGAGGGGAGGAAGGGAGGGATATAGTTCCCAAGGTCACACCCCCAGAGACCTACTTCCTCCAGCCACACCCACCTGCCTACAGTTTCCCCCCAGTAGTCCACTCTAATTATTAATCCATAAAACGGATTAGTGCACTGATGAGGTTAGAGTTCTCCTGATGCAATAATTTCCTAGAAGTCCCCCACCCCTGGACACTCCTGCATTCCTGAGTTTTGGGGGATGCTCCATATCCAAGTCATAACACAAGGCTGCCTATTCATAGGTCATAAAGAATCTACATGGTTAAGATTCTATTTATAAAGTGCTTAGGTACTATCTGGCATAGAGTTGGCAATACATTTGTCAAATAACACAGTATCTAGGAAAAATTCAATTAGATTCCTTTTATTCATTGGTTTAGTTTATGATCACTGTAAATAGCGAGGCAGTTTTCATTTCTTGGTAATGATCTAAATTTTCTTTTAAAATACGTTTGTTTTATAAAATACAGAGTCCATTTAAAGAAATATACTAAGTAATTTATAATACAGGGGGACATGAATGTGGTAAAAACATGAAGATGTTAGAGAAATGACTGAAGTTTGAAAAACACTGTTATATAGGTAATTAGATTGGGGGAGAATTCTCAGATATATGTCTATCCTCGTGACAACCAAAATATGTAGTGGGATTCTTTAATTCTCTCTTTATTCATGTAACTTTGAATTTTTTGTGAAGATTTGGGATTGAGCTCTGTCATGACCTGAACTGTGTCTATCTCCAAATGCATTCGGTGTCACTGAAGCTCTCACCCCCAGGGGGGCTGAACCTGAGTAAGACAGGGCCTTGAGGATGTAGTGAAGATTCTACGAGGTCATACTGGTGGGGCCCTAACTCAACAGGACTAGTCACCTTGTAAGAAGAGGGAGAGAGATGACAGTAATATCTGTGACCCGGGGACAGGCCATGCTTGGTGGCCATCGGCAAACCACGGAGAGGCGTATCTGAGAACACCTTGATCTTGGACTTCCAGCATCCAGAAGTAAGTGAAAAAAAAATTTTTTTTATTAGACTGCCCAGTCTGTGATATTTTGTTTCTACAGCCTGAGAATACTAATATGGGTTACAGGAATAATTTTCACCAGAAAGTTCTTTCTTTCTACAGTTAAGAGTGCTTTGAGCTCAAAAATCAGAGAGAAACAAGTATGTGGCAGAGATGGCCACAGTGGCATACCCCTTGCAGTGGACTTCCCCCTCCAATTCTGTGTTGAAGCCCTAATCTCAATGGGATGGTATGAGGAAGAGGGGGCCTCTGGGAAATGATTACATCATGTAGGTGGGGCCCTTATGAATGGGATTAGTGCCTTTATAAGAAGAGGGCAGGGAGCTGGCTAGCTCTTTTACACATGTAGATACAACAAGAAGTCAGAAGTCCGCAACTAGCACAGGTCCTCGCCAGTACTCAGCCACCCTGGCGCCCTGAGCCCGGCCTCCAGAACTGTGAGAAAGAAGTTTCCACTATTTAGGCCACCTGGTCTATGGTATTTTGTTATAGCAGCCTGAACAGTGGAAGAAAGTTCTTTAACAGTAACACACAGCTGAGAATGGCGAAACTGCACCGAAATGGCTAAACTACTGAACTGACGGCGCCAGGGCCGCACCAGTTACGTGAGTGTCATTGCTGCCCCCACCAGTCGAGGGAGCAGATGCTAGAGATGTGGAAACTGCAGCTTGGTCCCACAGGAAGGAGGCGCAGACATCGTGTTCTCCACTCAGGCCTTTCTGCCCTTGAGACCAGTGCTCTTGATCCCCGTGGCCTGCTGCCAGCAACATTGTCTACTCAGGGGAGGCAGCATGAGGGATGCTTAGGAGGAGCCTGGAGGGCCGCCTAAGTCTGCAGGGAGACACTAGGAGCTGCTGGAGGGCCCATGGACTGGGGAAGGCTGCCCAGTCCTGCAGGCCAAGCTTCCAGACCTGGAGCCTTTTCCTAAAATGGTTTCACTTTACAAATGAGCATGAGGCTCCCCTGGAAGCAGCCAAGGTTGGCAGAGATGAAATAATTAGCATTTCAAAGTATTCATTTTCATTCTCTCCTTTGCGGGGGTGAGACCCACTGGGGCACAAAAGTGAGCCCCTCCTTTTTTCCAGTCTCAGCCCAAGAGGGGTCTTCGTGGGGAGAGTCACACCAGCCCAGCCCTGTAGCTGGGGCACTTGCACTGGCCTGGCCTGCCCCGGTGACCACCTCCTGAGGCAAGTCTTAACAAGACTGTGACTCAGCCTTTCCCAACATGCCCAGCCCGTCAACACTGGACTTTCCTTACAGGAATCAATGAGGACATATTGCTGGTAATTTCTGCATTGGCAGATTATCTTTAAGTTAAAAAGTCTCTTTTAGGGGGTTTAAGGATAAGGTCAAGACACCCATGCAATAAAGAAAGGAGGAGACTGTACCTGGGTCAACAGAGAATTAGAGAGGTGCGCGGCTGCCCACAGTGACCACCAGCTATGTGCAGCTACGGAGCCCTGGCAACATGGCCGGAGCACACTGACACGAGCTCTGTGAAGCACACACCGCATTCCAAAGACTGAGTACAAAAGAAGACAAAATGTCTCGTTAATATTTTTATGTTGATTGCATGTTGAAATGATAATATTTTGGGTTTATTAGCTTAAATAAAGCATATTATCAGCATTAACTCCACCTGCTATTTCTTTTTGCTTTTGTAAATGAGGCTACTCCCAAGGCCTGGGCCTTTCCTCGTTCTCTAAATCTTTCTCCCTCACATATCACCTGATTTTGTCCTCTCCCTGGTACTTGTCACCATCCGAAATTCTGCTTCGTGTCTCTCCTTCCGGAATGGAAGGTTCCTCAGGACAAGGCTCTACCTGCTGATTCTCTGTTTTATTTACAGTGTCCAGTGACAACCGCAAGATCTATCTTCAATCAATATGTTTAGGTTGCATGAGTGAAGGAAGGGGGTTCAGGTAGGAGCCCCTCCTTTGAAGCATCCCTGACCACCAGATGGAACTGACCACTTTCTAGCTTGTACCCAAGGCCACTGTGTACAGAAACCTTTCACTGACCCCGTAGCATTTTAGGGTGCTTATAAGCCTACCTGTTACTCCACTCGATACCTAGCCCGCAGGCTCGATACATAGGAGGTGTTCAATAAATGTTTAATGAATGAATCAACCATGGAAACTTTGATTTTCTGCAGCCTAGAAAGTCTAAAATGAGCTAACTTTCTCAAACAAGGGACCATTCCGGCCTTGGTTGAATAATGTTTATTTGCATCTCTGGTACTCTTCATAGTCTTCCTTTCCATGGCAAGAAAACACCCAAATGTCACCAGTAAGATGACGACGGTTTAGCAGGCCAGCCGGACGGGACGATGCCACAATCCAATGAGTGTCGATACCGGGCCTTGTGCTCTGCCAGGCGCTTCCACAGGCTCTGTCATTTCATTTGACCATCAAAACCACTTCGTAAAGTGAGAAGAACAGATATTAGCATCACCGTTTACAAAATTGTACAAAAGAAGAAACAGGCTCAGAGGGGTGGCCCAAAGTGGCTTCCCCAAAGCGAGAAACTGGGGAGCTAGTGAAGAACCAAAGTGAAGCCACGACAGGCTTTAGTTAAAGCTTTAAGTAGAATAGGCCTAAGTATCTGTTTTCTAGAAGTTAAGTTTCTATAGCCTGTTGTCCCATACCCTGTAGAAACCATTAAATATGCTAATCTGATCTTGACCCTAGCAACCCCTAGAAACAGCGGATCGGTGTCAAGCACACCTGGGTTTGGAACTCCAGATAATTTGGGCGAGGCCACTCTGACCAGAGTCAGCAGGCCCCCACCCATCCTGGACATTCCTGGGAAAGGTAGTGTGGGCCCAACCAATCAGCTAAAAGGTCACCATATAAGGTTAACGCTTCCCTAACGATGACCCCTACCTAAGGCGCGAAAATTAAACCAACCAGGGAGCACCAACAAGCTTATGTTTTAAACTAACCTATCAATGTAAAGGTGGGGTGGGCTGCCTCCTTAAGGGATAAAAGCTTTGTTCTCAGAGAGCAAGGGGCTTCTCCCTGTGACCACTGTGTTGGCACATGTTAGGAGCCCAAGCTCGAGCTTGAATAAAGGACCCTCGTGTGCTTTGCATCGGAATCTACTCCTGGTGGTCTTTGGTGGGATCATGAACTTGGCATTTCACTAGCTAGGATTCAACCGCAGGGCATTTTCTAAATTCTTCTGTCTAAAATCCAATAGATGACTCTCTGAGAAATATAAGGAAGACAGATTTCTTCCACTTAACCACAATCCTGCCTAAAATGCTTCAGTGGCCATCCATTATAGGACAGATTCCTAATCACGTTCCCCAGCAGGGAAACCTCCTGCAATCTCACCGTTCCAGTCTTATCTCCTGACAGCAACCCCTTCCCACGTGCACACCTGTGTGCCCAGCTCTCAGCTTCCTCACACCTGCCTTGCACTTCTCCACAACTGTGTCCACCCATCTACCTTCTGAGCTGCCTTCCATGAACACTATTCACACTCTTTCCTCCCAACTCCCTCCCTGCCTTGGCCCTTTGCCCTTTCAGGCTAAATCCTGGCCGCTGTTCTGCCATTTTTCTTTTTTGCCATGTCTAGATCTTTCCTTTGGGCACTCCAGTTCAGCTCAGTGTCCTCGTTCATCCTCTCATTGCCCGGCTCTGAATCACCTGCCCGGGGCTTCACTCATAGTCTTCACTTACTATAGTGGGCGTGTGTGCTCTATGCCTATTCACGTCCCTACGGAGGAGCTTCCAAATTCCTACAAGACCCTGGTCCCTGCCATGTTGAAAAGTCCAGGGTGGGTCGGGCGTGGTGGCACACGCTTGTAATCCCAGTACTTTGGGAGGCGGAGACCGGAGGATCCGGGTTCACGGCCAGCCTCAGCTCGCTTGCTCTCTCTCTCTCTCCCTCCCTGTCTCTCCCTCCCTGTCTCTCTCTCTCTCTCTGGCCTCAAATAAATGTTTTAGTCATATCAACTTGCTTATTTGTGGATGTCCTCTGGGGCCATCAATTCAACCCATTCAAAAGTGAACTCCTTAGCCCCGCACTCCCTCAACCTGCTTCTCTTCCATCTCCCTAAATGCCACGTCATCCTTCCAGTTAACACCAGCAGGACACTTGGGGACATTCCGATTCCTTCTGCAGACCCTGCTGCCCTCCCCTTCCTCCCCTTCCCCTCCTCCTCTTCCTCCAGGATTGAATCCAGGGGCATTTTACCTTCGAGCTACACCTCAAGCCCTTTTTATTTTTTATTTTGAAACAAGATCTCCCTAAACTGCTGAGGCTGGACTTGAACTTGCGATCCTCTTGTCTCAGCCTCCCGTGTACAGGGATTGCAGGTGTGCCGCACCACACCCGGCTCAGACCCTGCCTTCAAAATGCCTCAGAATCCACGTGCTTCCTTCGTTCTGCTCTAAGCTGGACACTCTGCTGCACTGGTCTCCTAAGTCATTTCTTCTTTTGAGTCTTGCCCATCCAGGCTCTAAGCTTCTGCCAGGATTATTTTCCCCCTCTAGCCCTATTGAAATGTAAATGACATACAATTAAACTACAGGAAAAAGTACAAATTTGGCAAGTTGTGATATATGTATACATTCACTAAGCCATGAATCATGATAATCATCACCAAAATTTCTTTTGACCCTTTTACGATCACTTCCCCCCATCCTCCTTCCTCCCGTGGGTCCGAGGCAGACATATTGTGCCTTCTGTCACTACAGATGAGTTTGCATTTCATAGGAATGAATCATATATTGTGTATTCTTTTTGTCTGGCTCCCTTTACTCATCATGAAATATTTTAAACTTCACCCATGTTCCCATGTGCATCAATACCTTCATTGTTATTGTGGTTTTATTCCAGTGTATGAATACATAGCAATTGATTTGTCTATTTACCTACTGACGAATATTTGGATTGTTCCCAGTATTTTTTTTTACTTAGTACTAATAAAGATGTTATTCATGAACAAAGGGTTGTATGAACATATGGATTCGATCCTCACATGAACACCTTAGCAGGGGGATTGCTGAATCATGACAGAACTTGCCAATTTGTTTTTTAAAGTGGTTGTACCATTTTATATGACCAATAACAGTACATGAAAGTTACAGTTGCTAACTTTTTGGCCTCCTGCCTGAGCCACAAGCCCATTTTGGTATTGTATTATCAATACTAAGATACCGATACCAATACCAGTACCAATACCTGACTTGGTATTGACGCCTTCTTTCCTCTCCAGCTAGTCAGATGCTTCTGTGGACCCACACCGAGCACACTGTCGATGCGTTAGACACCTGGCATCCCCCGGCACTGTGCTCAGAGCTCTCAGGAGAGTAAGGGGAAAGCCTCCACCCTCTGGGAATTTACCGCCTGTGTGGGGTGGCGGAGGCTCCACCAACAGAAAGAGGCCAGGAAAGGCAGGCTATAGGGGCCGGTGGGACCTGGGAACATTTCCTGACCTAAGTAGGCATTAAAGATGCCTGATTTTCAGACTAAATACTATAATTTTCTTCCATTTCTACTATTCCTTGTCCTATATTCCAGCTTTTCAGAACTTACCTCTTCTAGAACAGCATGACGATTCAAAGCACACACTGCTTGGGTTCAAATTTCAGCTCCTCTGCTGACTAGCTGTGTGATATTGGGCAAGTTACTTAACCCCTCTGTTTGTAGTTCTCTCCCCTCCAAAACTGGTATAATAATATGTGCCATATAAGTTTATTAAGAGGATAAATAAAATGATGCATGGAATATGTTTAGAATAGTATCTGATACAAGCTGGGCATGGTGATGCACACCTGTAATCCCAGTACTTGGGAGGCTAAGACAAGAGGATCTCAGATTCAAGAAAAGCCTCAGCAAGTAGTTAGACTCTCATCAGCCTAGCAAGACCTTGTTTCAAAATAAAAATTAAAAAATAAGGCGGGGGCTGTAGCTTCGAGGTAGAATGACCCTGGGTTCAATCATCTCCAGTAACACACACACACACACACACACACACACACACACACACACATCGTATCTGATGCAAAATCAATTCCCAGTGGACATCGGTGAGCAATTACTGTTATCACTTCCTCCCCATGGCTCAGCACACAAGTCTTGTAAGCATCTTCTTCTGAGGACTCTTTTGGGATCTCTCGTCTCTCTCGGGTTTTTCTTTTCTTTTCAATTTTAACTTTCTATGAATCCTCCATATACATTCCTAACTAGTCACTCCCATCATAGGAATCTCTCCATGGCAAGCATCATCACCACTCACATTGCTCCATCAATAAAAGGTGTTTCCTGAGGAAATGAGGAGTTACTATCTGAGCCTGGATCCACAGGGGATTCGGCTTACCAGCTCAGCCTGAGCTCCAAGAGCACAGTCTCTTTCTGTTTCCCCACTCTACCTTTTCTGGTGCTAGTTCAACTCTCAGGGTGGTGGTAAAGAAAAAAATTCTGCCACTCAAGGAAGTGAGGAAGACGTATTCAACACTATAGCAATTGGGGTATTGCAATGGGTGGGGGTTCAGGCTCCACTCCAAATACAACAAAGACTAGAGGGGATTCATAGCCAAGGAGCAGGGTAAGGGGTCAGTGGATGGAAAATTACTAAGAGGAGACATAAGGGTAGGGGGACCCTTATTATACTGAACTAGCAAGATTCTTGCTAAAGGCATTAAAAATAAAGGATACACATCAAGGGTAGAAAAGATGACTTAGTGGCCTTCTTACCAAAACAGACCAAAGGCCAGGTCTAGGACTAGATGAGAAGGGGCTCAGAGAAGCCTGGTCAAAGCCCAGTCAAGGAGTCTTTATAAATGGCTGATGATAGCTCCTTGTCTTTATGTTCCTCATGAAAATTTGGCAGAAAAACCAAAGGTGACTCTGTTCTTAATTCCCCAAAGATGTCCAAAGAATCACCAATGGAGCCAGCTTGTTCCTGAACCGTCTCTGGACCAGGAGTCTGACTTGGTCCTGGCTGGTTTAGCACAAGTCACATGTCCTCACATGCTCCACCCCAGAAGTTAGGAAAGAAGAATGGTATTTAGCCATGTATGGTGGCACACGCCTATAATTCCAATATTTGGGAAGCTGAGATTGGAGGATCGCAGGTTCGAGTTCAGCCTTAATAACTTAGCGAGACCCTTAGCAACTTAGTGAGGCCCTGTTTCAAATGAATGAATGAATGAATGAATGAATTAATTAATGAGCTGGGGTGTAGCTTAACTGTAAAATGCCCCCAAGTTCAATCCCCAGTAACAAACAACCAAACAAAACAACCCAAAACAAGAACGGTATTCATCCAAATTCTGGAAATCTCAAATGAAATTGAGCTTGGTCTCAGCCTAAAGTTTCAGGCCCCCAGGGCAAGAGTATAAAGGGGAAGCCACCATCCATAAGCACAAATACTTTAAAGTTGTCAGTCAAGTTAACACTTAGTATCTTCCCTGGGGTTGCTGGATTAAATAAAGACATCTTAAGTTTTTATTTGCCAAATCTGGCAACCCTCTTCCACCTTGACAAATGTATCTTGATGGTGACAGAGTTGAAGGGTGAGAGTCTCCATAACGTCACACCTGTGAGCACAAGGAGAAGCAGGGAGAGGGGTGTCCCTCGTTTCTGAGAACGTTGCTTTGTTACACCTGAATCTACCTCGGTCTCCCTATGTGAGAAGACGTTGACCCTTGGTTTCCCCTCCTCCCTACAAGCTTCCAACATGGCGTCCCTGCACCCTCCACAGTCCTATCTAACTCTCACTCCAGTGGTGAGATGACCCCAAACCTTCCTGGTGCACAGGCCCATCTGCCTTTGGTTTGAGGAACCAGCCTGGAAAGGTGGGAAGCGCTTGCTTGGGGCTGAACGTCCTTAGTCCCCGGAGCAGATGTTTGGGTTACAAGACGCTCCGTGCCAAGGCCAAGCACCAGATCTGCCTCTCAGAGTGGCCATGTGTTCTTTAATAAGCGTGTTCTCATGCACGTGTTTGTGATATGCAGAATGCTCTAAAGCCAGGGGCTCAGGGCAGGGGTCCTTTGTGCCAGGGCCAAGGGCAGCCCTGGTCTTTTTCCTCCTGAACCATGTGTATAGCTCGACCACATTTCCCAGCCTCGCGGGGCCATGCCACTGAGTTATGGCCAGCGAGTATCGGCTACTTCTAGGACTGGCACAGGAAAGCCTCTCCCATGAATTTTGGCACTCTCTTTCCCCCATTTGCTAGATAAATGGAGAACATTCTAAAACCCTGGAGAATGAGAACACAGAGGCAACCAGCCTGGGTCCATGAATGACTGCCCGGAGCAGAGCCACCATGCAACTACTACCTGTAATTGGATTTTACCCAAGAAATATATTTTGGTTGTGCTAAGTGGCTGAGATGTTGGTTTTTCTCTGTCAGACAAACAGTACTCATGCAAGGGCAAATAGGAAGGATAGAGAGAAAGTTTGTGTGGCAACTAATAGGCCAACATCGACCGTCATTATCCCAAATACTTGTCAGGCAATTTAGTGACAATACTCAGATGGCCCCGCTACTCAGATTCTCGTCTATGTTGACCCAGGTTTTTATGCACAAAATATGAACAATTCAAATTAGAGCCTGTGTGGTTTAATGTACTGTGCCTAGCACAGCCCTCTGCCCATGTACTATACAGCATCAGCATGTAAAGAATCCAGGACTGGAAGTAATTTCTCAATGCCTGCATGTCATATTCTTATCAATATGATTTTAAGCTATGAACCGAAAAACCAAAAGTATAATAAGTGGTCATAAAAATGTCAGTATTGGCCCACAGTTAAGAGCTGATAGGGAACACAGCCTGCTGCCCCCGATTCAGCCAAGATAGCAGCTCCTCTCCTTTGGACAAACACAGAGAAGTTTTCACCCATTTCCAGACTCAGAACCATGTTTGGAATGAGGGGTAGGGAGTATGGAGGTAAGAGTTTCTGCAAAAGTTGCTAAAATTGGAGTTTAAGAATATAAAGGCTGGCCTGGCATAGTGGTTTACATCTGTAATCCCAGTACTTGGGAGGCTGAGACAGCAGGATTGAAGGTTTGAGGCCAGCCTCAGCAACTTAGTGAGACCCTATTTCAAAATGAGGAGGATCAGGGGTGTAGTTCGGAGGTAGAATGCCGCTGGGTTCAATCTCCATCCCCCCTCCAAAAAAAAAAAAAACTGTATAGACTGAACTCTATGGTGGTAAAGAACATAGGGAATGGAGGGTGGGAGTTTCTTTGATCACAGAATGCTGAATGGTAAAATTCTCAGGAAATGTGCAATAATTTGGAGAAAAAATAGATAGGGTCAGGTTGGGGGTATAGCTCAGTGGTAGAGTGCTTGCCTAACGTGCACAAGGTCCTGGGTTCAATCCCCGGTACTGCTAAAAAAGAAGCATCAAAGTGCTGAATGAGACTAAGTTTATAATAAATTTATACAATTTTTACATAATGCATATATTACAAATAATATTGATTGGCCCCAATTGTAGGGGTTTTGACCTCCTCTTTACATGCAGTAAGGTATTTCTTCTTGAAGTCTCTCTGACCGTGCACAGTCCCCTCCAATCCACTGACACAGAACAGAGGCGTCGCGCCTCCCCACAGCCTAGACCCAGAGCCTGCCAGGTGAGCCCAACTGAAAAGGGAGGTGCCATTTCCAGCTCTGTTTTAAATCAAGTTCAAGAGTCTCGCTGTGTCTAAAATGTTCCACAAAGAGTTAAACAAGAGACTATAAAAAATGATAGAAACAATATGAGATCTAACATCTCAACAGTTGCCAAAACTAGCAAATAATCAAAATCTGACCACAAAACCTCTCCAGATACACAATGGCACCAATACCAGCTTAAGAACAAAGCTGTCCAATATATTTTTTAAATCTTTCTCGTCTCCACTCATCTTCTGACCAAATGTTGGCAAGAAACTGGCTCACAGAATTTTGAGTTGTAAAAGGGTTCAGAGATTAACCCGGAGCAGTAATTCTCAACTTGGGGGGGGAGGGGAAGACACCACCCCCCGCACCAGGAATCGAGGCACACGAGAACTGGGAAGCCGGTGTGCGAAAGAATATCCATCGTAATTGTATACCGGAGGCAAGAGAGCACTGTTGCTTCCCTAGAACAAGACACACAGAGGACACTGTGAACATCGCCTTGACTGGTGAAGTGTCAACATCCTCTCTGACAACCAGGATTCTTCCGGGGCATGCGGTGGGGGTGCCAGCATCTCAGGAGGTGAAAGATACCATGTGTGAGAGGTTCACGTTATCAAAGGAGAATATTGTTTAAGAGCCAATAAAGGCTGATAAAGACTAATCGCCTCTTTTTGACATAGTAATTCATTCACCCTTCCATTCAATTCGGCAAATTATGATCGAACACTGGGTGCCAAGGAGAGTGGGAGTTATTGGGAAAACAGAGTTCAATAAGGCCGGATGCCAGCTTTCCATATTTCAGCGTTGGGACTCACACAGCAACAGCAGCTGGACAACTGGAGTTTAGTTGTATAGAGATATGCAAGTTACCCTAGAAGAACCAAAGCTTCAACCACAGGGTGTCATGAGGGAAGGCTTCCCTGGAAACGTGCACCTCCCTCTCACCTTCATCTCCATCACCAGGGTCACACCGCACTTCCCTGGAGCCAGGCAATATAGCAAATAGCTGAAAGAGGAAACAGCAGTGTTCGAGGTGGGCAGCCTCTGTGACATTGTACAACCCCTCCTCTGGGAGTGAGGGCTGAGTGTAATGACCCACTTCTGAAGAGGAGAATACAAATACAACAAAAATGACAGATGTCGCTCCCAAGATGAGGTTACAAAATGTCTGACTACCACACTTCTCTGTCTCTCTCTTTCAAAGCCCTTGCTGTAGAGGAAGCAAGTTGCCATGCTGTGAGTGGCCAAGGAGATCCAAGTCCCAAGGCCAACCAACAGCCAGCATGGCCCCGGCCCGCCAGTGTGGACCTCCTGACAGACCAACTTTGAGACTCAGAGTCAGAGGCACTGAATTAAGCTGCATCTGGATTCTTGACCCCACCCCCACATTGTGAGAGTATAAATGTTTGCTGTCTGAGGATCCTATACTTGGGAGTAACTTGCTATATGGCAGTAGATAAGACTCCCAATGAACACTGTGAAGAAAATAACTGGCAATAAGTACCTGCATGAATCTCAAGCAGATATCTTTTAGGATAGATTAGCCAATTTAGAATCTTAGTAAAATTCTATAAATGCTTGTCTTCAAAAGGGAAGGGTAATTGTCAGGGTTCGGGGGTAGGGAAAGGGGGAGAGGTTGGTCAAAGACTGCCAACTTTCTTTCGGTTATAAGACACTTAAAATTTTGCTAAGAGAGTAGATCTTAAGTGTCTTCGCTACACACACACACACACACACACACACACACACACACACACAGTAACTATGTAAGGTGATGGATACATAAATTAGCTTTGTCCCAGTAACATTTCACAATGTATACATATATCAAAACATCATGTTGTACACCCTAAACATATACAATTCTTCTTTGTCAATTATATCTCAATAGAGCAGAAGGGAAAGGAAGAAGTGAGGGTCCACATGCCCCCCTTCTCTGACTCCCTGACTGAGTTCACTCTATATGAATGGGCCCACTTTCATGGAATCAGAACATGAAAAAACACTGAACACTAACGTGACACTGAAAAAATATAAAAATCTCGTTGGTTCAGAAATGGCATGAAAAAACAATAGATACTTTAAATAAATGTTCAGAAATGGCATTAGATAAAAATTTTCAGCTGATAAGATATTTACTCCATCAACATGTACTCTAATTGATGGTAATTAATACTTATTTGTAAGAAAAAAATCTCAAGAATGAAATGTAAACACATTAACTTTCTACCAAACATGTTGTTACAGAGAACAGAGGGCTGGGCTGTAGCTCAGTGGTAGTACTTGCCTGGCATGCACAAGGCTCCAGTTCAATCCCAGCACCATGAAAAAGAAAATAAATGGAAATAACTTATATTACATGTCACTAGTCTTTTTATTTTCTTTTTAGCACTGACCACTATTAAAGATTTGTTGTTTTTGTTTATTTAATTGCTTTTTCTCCCCTCTCCCACCCCCACACACATACACATACACCATACTGAATGCTAAACCCTAAGGGCAGCAATATGGGAGGCTCTATTGACCACTGTTCCCTAGTCCTGATTAAAACTGTGCTACAGCATGGCATGCAAATACATATACATATATATATATATATATATATATATATATACATGCATATATATACATACATGCACACACACACACACACACACACACACACACCACGTCACAGTGCAGAGCACAAAGCGGAGCAAAGACATTCAGTCATGACCAGTAAGTAAAAGAAAAAAGAAAAAGGAAGGGACATATACGTACACATATACACGCACGTATATAGAATATTTTTATTTATATTTGTTGAATGACTAAATTAATGTAATCTCATTTTTGTTAATTGATTTAGGAGGGTTTTCACATAATACAAAGAATTTAAAACACAAGTCCTCAAGAACATTTTAGAACACGCCCCCCCTCCCCATCTTCCCAGTCTTTTTTTTTTCTTTCTCTTTTTTTTGGGGGGGGGATGATTGTAGACAGGGTATCTATGTTGCCCAGGCTGGTCTCCAACTCCTGGGCTCAAGCAATCCTCCTGCCTCAGCCTCCTGAGTCGCTGGGACTACAAGCAGGTGCCTCTGTGCCTTAACTCGCTTGGGCCTTTAGTTTTGTGGAATTTCTCCTGCTCCTAACATGGAAAGGCGGCTGGGAAGAATATCTCCAAACTCAGCCTAAGGCTAGACAAGAGGCTTCCTCGGGAGGAGGCACACGGCCTGGCCACATCAGTCCCTGTAAGAGGCTGCAGCACGCGCTCTCCTCAGAGGCCTCAGCTCCCAGACATTAATAAATGAGATCTGACAAGACTTTAATCTGAAGTGGCATTTTCCTCTAAAGTTCCTCTCAATCTTAAGTGGCGCCACAGATAACAGGAGGAAAGTAGAAGGAAATATTGTGGAACTGGGAAGACCGCCCTTGTTAACAGCTCAGAGGGAAAAAATAATAATTTTTTGGCATTCGTCTTAAATTACCTAAGACTTCAGATTTAAGCTCAATTTGCTGCAAGAATCGTATCCAAATCTGGGATAACTCTGTTCCTTTTATTTGGGTTCAATTTTTCTCCTTCTGGTTTTTATTTTTAGCAGTGCCTCAATTATTTTAAGATGATAATAATCATCAGATTTTTTCGATTCTGAATTTATGTAGAGCGAGGCCAACTGTTCTCTTTTTTCAAAGTCTTCAAGAACCCAAACTTTCACAGTCCCGCATTCTGCTCCCAAGACATTAGCTCTAATTAAGCTAATCAAACCCATGCGCAGTCGTAAGAATAAAAAGTACTAAAGAACAAGACAACTCTATGAGAAACAGATATTATACAATGAACATAAAATGAATTCTACAGACTTCTTTAACTACTGTTCCATTAAATCCATTAATTTTTGAATGAGCTTTGATCTTTTTTTCATTTCATAGACCAAGATGTTGTCATTAGAGGAATGAATTACTTCCTTTAGGTTGACCTCATTCATATTCCATACCCAGAGCCAATCCTATTACAGCTGCAATTGAGCATAATCAAATTACAATTTTTATTTCAAAATAGAACATGATCCCCTGCACTGAGAACCAAGTGTACTCCGAGGTTCGCAAAAAATGCAAGATTCCCATTTGCATGAATTAAGAAAGACTATCGATAGGCTGGCTTGGAGTACCTGGGTTTTGGGTGTTAAAAAAATGGAAATACCAGTGCTCAGTATCCTCTCAACAACAACTTCCACCTAAGGAATCAGATATCCTCTTGGGCTTGGCAGGGGAGTCCTGGCCTAGAACCACCCACCAAATGTCCGTCACAGATGTATTATCTGTCTTCCTGCTCTAAAAGCCAAGCCATCTGAAGTTTCTTATGTTTTCACGTTAATGGAAGCTTTATGGCTCTTTCATCTACCTCTTCTTGTTGCTCTCCCATCTCTGATCATGTCTTTTTAGCTTTTCTCAAGCTAATTTCTGACCCTCCACATAAATGAACATCCTTCTCCCCATTGGAAAGTGGTCTGTGAAAATATCGACACTGGGTGCGGCCAAGGGTTCCTATGCTCGTGTGTTAGTCAGCTTTCCATTACTGTAACAAACATCTGAGGTAATCAACTTATAAAGAAAAAATATTCATTTTGGCTTACAGTTTGGATTCAGTTAATGGTCTGTTGGCCTCACTGCTTTTGGGCCTGCAGCAAGGCAGCGCATCATGGTGGGGAACACATGGTGGAGCAAAGCCACTCAGTTCATGAGTAGCAAGAGAAAGAAAGAAAGAGAGAGAGAGAGAGAGAGAGAGAGAGAGAGAAGGAAAGAAAGAAAGAAAGAAAGAAAGAAGAAAGAAAGAAAGAAAGAAAGAAAGAAAGAAAGAAAGAGGAAGGAAGGAAGGAAGGAAGGAAGGAAGGAAGGAAGGAAGGAAGGGAGGGAGGGAGGGAGGGAGAAGGGACCGCAGTCTCACAATCCTCTTCCAGGTCACACACACAATGACCTGAGTCTCCACTAAGCCCGCCTCTTAAAGCTTCTACCACCTTCCAATAGCATCTGAGGAGCCAGCCTTTAACACGTGGGCCTTTGAAAGGCATTCCAGACCCAAGCTATAGCAACTTGGTTCTTCCTAGTCTTTCTCATTGGTTCATGAGGAAACAGTTCATTTTATTTGCTTGACCTACCATCCAAGATTGCTGTGAAGGTCAAATAAAACGTTCCAAAAAATGAATTCTCTAAAGGGTTTTATGCAAGACTGACAAATACTGCAATGTTCTTATTGTGGAGGAACTCCAAGAATAGGTAGTCACAAGGAATCCCAGTGTATAGGACCCCTGGAAGTGTGCAGTGCACAACTAAATGCAGCAGCCTGGTGTTAGGTAGATACGCCATTCGTGTGGAGACCTACAGCATAAGGATTGGAAGGGGAACAAGGTCAGAAGAAAACAAAAGTAAGAATGAAAGTGGCTGAGAAAAGAGGCTGGCGATGTGGAAGGATGCCCATAAACACGTGAGCATGTGTCCACAGATCTGGAAGGATGTACACCACCCTTCACATAAGCTACATCTAGAGCGAGAGATGGGTATTATTTTAATTTTTTAACTGCAACTTTAATAGCTTTCAAGAAGCAATAAAAAAGGAAAAAGCAGATCAGGGGACAGGAGCCCACTAAACCTTGGTTAGAGAGAAGACACACACCATTGCAGTCTTTCGTGCTATACTGGGACCATCCTGTCATACTTCACCACCCACACCTAGACTCACGACGATGAGAGTGAGAAGCTGACGGGAATTAATAAAATCAAGCTCAGGCAATGCTGTCCAGTGCTCCAGGTTTCCTGTGCAGTGCTCCAGGTTTCCTGTGCAGTGCTCCAGGTTTCCTGTGCAGTGCTCCAGGTTTCCTGTGCAGTGCTCCAGGTTTCCTGTCCAGTGCTCCAGGTTTCCTGTGCAGTGCTCCAGGTTTCCTGTCCAGGTGATCACTGAAGGGCAAACAGATGGAAGTGAAGGCCACACAGATTAGAAGATAGTGAAATATTCCCTCAGGGAACAGAAAGCAAGGAAGGAGACTCTTTGCTGGAGATGTGCAGTGGATACCAACAGATCTTAGAAAAAGTTGATATTATTACAAAGCACTTTTTGGGTTGCAAATGAGAGAAATGCAATTCAAATTGACCTAACAACAACAACAACAAAAGGGTAGTTATTCCAGGAATTTAAATCATGCCTATATAGCATCTGGGAACCATTCAATCCTCTGATTTTACTCATACACACACACCCAATTTTTTAAAAAATATATATTATATACTATAAACAAATATTATATATTATATATAAATTATATATAATTAAAATATATATTTATATAATATATATTTTTGTAATGGGCTCTTTTACTACATATTACCGTTTCATAATTATTGCTGAGACACTTGGGACAGGAAAGCTGGCGACCGATTTCTTTGCTTTCCCAAATATTGTAACTTTTTGCCCTTCAGAAGCAGCAGATCTATAGTGATGATTATAGGAATCTTCTCACTGAGTGTAGCTCATTCTTGTACTTACTAATAACATGGCCTTGCAATTGTAAAGGGCTTGCTATTTTTCAAAAGGGATTTCTCATCCTCTGCTTTGTACTTGCAGCAACCCTGAAAAACAGAATGAATATTATATATCCATCTGAGAAACATAGGAACCAATATCTGCCACCAAAGTCATAGCTAGTTAGAGGCAGAGTTGAAATGTGAATTCAGTATTCAGAATTCAGAAATGTGTATCTCAGCATCCAGTTTGGTGGTTAGAACCACAGGCTCTGAGCCAAGCTGCGTAGGTTTGATTTCACTTTACCACCCACTAGTAGTACATTCATAAGCAAGGCAGTTAGCAGCTCTTTCCACCAATTTCTTCATTTTTCACAATGGGATATTGTAGGTTGAATTATGATCCCCCTCAAATTATTTCAGACCCTACTCCTAGGTACCTGTGATGTGACCTTATTTGGAAGTATTGTCTGTGCATATGTAATTGGGTAACATGGAGTCATTCGGCATTAAGGTAATACAATGGGGAGGGGGTAGTGGGAATTGAACCCAGGGGCATTCTACCTCTGAGCTACACTCCCAGCCCTTTTAATTTTTTTGTTTTTGAAATGGTCTCACTAGGTTGCTGAGAGTCTCCCTACATTACTAAGGGTGTCCTTGAACCTTCCATCTTCCTGTCTCAGTCTCCCAAGTACTGGGATTACAGGCATGCACCACTCCTGGTTGCATTAGACTAATCCTAACTCAATGACTGATGCCTTTATAAGAAGAGGGAATCTGGACACAGACATGCAGAGAAGAGGGTGCTATGAGAAGACACACAGAGGGAAGAAGGCCAGGTGACAACACAGGGAGGCAGCTTCAATCCAAGGAGTGGCAAGGACGCCCAGCCAAAAACAAATCTCTGGTGTTATTAGTCACTGACATTTGGGAATGTTTGTTATAGAAGCATAACTTAGCCTAAGGTGACCAATACCCTAACTTAGGAAATGTGGTAAGAACTCAATAGCACAATGCTTGGAAAACACAATGCTGGGCATATTATTAATATTATTTAAGCACTAGCATTATCTTCTTAATTCAAATAGCATATTATACTATTTATGTGTCTGGAGAAAGTAGTAGGTTCAGGGGTAGAGTTTTATGAATATGAATCATTTCTTGGACTTTACTGGAATATTCTCTTTGGAAGAAAGAAAAGTATTACTGGGTTCCTAGATATTAGAGCAACCTATTCATGACACTGATGAGGGGTATCTTTTCCACTACAAGGAGAGAATCTAGCTGGAAATGAAGTCAGCACAGAAAAGAGAAAAGGAGAGAAGAGGAGAGGAGAGGA
>PVJS01035052.1:0-21225 GCA_004027185.1 Glis glis | reverse complement strand
ATTCCACCTCTGAGCTACACCCCAGCCCTATATTTTATTCTTTTTTAAAATTTTTTTTGTGTGGTACTGGGGATGGAACCCAGGGGTATTCTACCTCCCAGCTACACCCCAGCCCTATTTTTTATTCTTTTTTTAAATTTATTTTTTGTGTGTGGTACTGGGGATTGAACCCAGGGGTATTCTACCTCCGAGCTACACCCCGAGCCCTATTTTTTATTCTTTATTTTGAAACAGGGTCACACTAAGTTGCAGAGGGCCTAAGTAGCTGAGGCTGGCCACGAACCTGGATCCTCCTGTCTCCGCCTCCCAAGTGGGTTACAAGCATGTGCCACCACGCCCGGCTCCAACTCATTCAAGGGAGAATGCGGGCTACCTTCAGGGCGAGTGACACCCCAGGTCAGGTTCTGATGAGAGATTTGCACTAGATAAAGTGATTCTCTGGACACCTCCAAGGAAAGCGTTTAATGTGGTGAGAGCTGGGGTGTGGTGGGCGGCCTCGATGTGACCCGCTGCACACCTCCTCGTCCTTCCAGCCGTGTGTGTATCTCCATATTACACCTGGCTCGTGACCCACAGGAGACTGTCAAAGGCTGGCACGCTCACTTCAAGCCAGTTAGAGGAGGCACTGAGGCTTCCCTATTTCCCTGCGCCCTGGCTCTTGGGGTTCTTGCTCTAGGATGCCAGCGGCACTACCACAGAAGGTGACCACGTGCTGGAGCCCTGAAGCCCCGCCCACGGCGTCACAGGTGAGTCTCAGCACAGGTCCTCCAGCTGGGGCCAGGGCAGCCCCAGCAGACAGTGACTGCAAGGTCATGAAGGGCCAGGCTCCCCTGACCTCCTGGTACTCATGGGGCTAAGTTTCGAGACAACATGTGAGGCTGTGGTAGAGACAAAAGTGGGGGGAAATATTCTCAGAGTGTGACCAAATAAGAATCAGAATTTTCCTCTCTAAAACACAGAGCCTTTGAGATTTCCAGTCCTACGTCAGAGACAGCTGGGGGTCCAGGGAACACCTCCAGACCGGACGGTCTGCTTTAGGCCAAATTTGCTGAGTCCACTGCAACAGCATCTCTGGACATCCGGACCCGGCCTCCCTCACGCTGGTCCCCGGCCTCCTAACGCTAGTTGCTTTTTGGTCCAGTTTTGTTTTTGTTGGGTGCTTTGCAGAAAGGTTGCTGTGGGAAACGGCTGTGCACCTCCTCTGCACTCAGTGTAATCCTGCTTGTCTGTGCACACTAATCAGGACAGTGACTCCGGGCTTCTCGCGTAGAGTCCTTGGGGTGCCGGCAGGTAATTATTATGAAACATAAATTAAGACTTGAAAACGGTGCCAGGAGCTGCACAGTTGGATGAGCAATGCTCCATGTCTCTCCCCACCCCTGCCCTCCCCAGCCGGCTGCGCCTGCCCCGTGCCCACACACTTGTGTCCAGGTGACTGGAAAGGCAGGGCTGGCGCCATCCCCCCGGGCTTGCTTCCTGGTCTTGAAAACAAGACAGGGGCCGGGTGTGGTGGTGTATGCCTGTAATCCCAGTACTTGGGAGGCTGAAACAGGAGGATCACAGGTTCAAGGCCAGGCTCAGCAATTTAGCAAGACCCCTCAGCAACTTAGCGAGACCCTGTTTCCAAATAAAAACTAAAATAGGGCGGGAGTAGAGGTCAGAGGTAGAATGCCTCTGGGTTCAATCCCCAGTACCCCTCACCCCCGAATAAAAAGAAAAAGAAAAAGGAAAAGGAAAAGAAAACAAGGCAGGTGAGCCAAAAGACTTCTTTCTTTCTTTTGAGCTCCGGCAGCTTTGGAATCTATGAGCCCTATTTGCGCAGATATTTGTAATGAAGGAGTCCCCATCCTTCTCTGGAATGTGGTTTTGGGAAAAGACTCTGAGTGCAGTGCTCTTTGAAGATCCACAGACAAACCAGCACAGAGTGATCACCTATTAAGGAGGCTCTTTCCTACTTCGATTCTTGCAAAACTGAGTTCACAGGAGGCAAAATGAACACTCTCCTAGCCCTTCAGCTAAGTCAATAAACACAAAGTAGAAAGGCCCACTCCTCTTATGAGGCTCTGGGCAGCCTGCCTTGCAAGACGCCTGCCTGGGCCCCCAGGGACACACTCCTCCATCCCTGCACTGTGGATTAATGGATCAGCAGCCCTGCTCAATAGCAGAGCCCTCTGCACCCACAGCAGGGACACCAGACCCTCTGGTCTTCTCCACCCCCACCCCCATCCTGGTGCGCATGGCGCTGAGCACCTGGCTGGCCTCCAGCAGAGTCCTGTCAGCATGAAGGAGTCATGAATTTAGAGGGCTCTCTGCAATGGAGAGATGCTCAGGAGGGTACGGAAAGAAAGAAATCAAATTCAGCATTTCACCTTGTCGCAAAGGCATCTTGACCAAACACAGGCCAGAAGCAGAAATGGTCCTGGAGAGGAGGCAGTCCAGGCCCAGGCTCCCCCAGCACCCTGGCCTCCTTCCTGAATCCTCCTTCCCCACGAGCTGCCCCTTCCTACCAGCTTACTTGTGTGTAGACTTATTCTCCATGGCAACACAAACACAGTCCTTTTCTCAGAGTATGTCCTCAATAAAAACACTCCAAACAATGACTCGGTGTTTGCTGACAAATAGTGCAAATAAACAAACACCTGGTATTTCAGTTTGAGCCAAGTTCTAATGCACGTCCTGTCTTGTTTCATCCCTCCAGTGATTCTTTGAAGTTAACAGGGAATATCTGATTATCCTCATTTGTGTGTGTGTGTGTGTGTGTGTGTGTGTGTGTGTGTGGTACGAGGGATTGAATGCAGAGGCATTCTACCTCTGAACTATACCCCCAGCACTTTTTAAAATCTGAAACAGGGTCTCACTAAGTTGCTGAGGGTCTCACAAAGTTGTTCAGGCTGGCTGCAAACCTGCGATCCTCCTGTCTCAGCCTCCCAAGTACTAGGATTACAGGCGTGTACTACCACGCCAGGATGACTATCCTCATTTTATATAAATGATAATGGAGGCTTTGAAGAAGTACATGAGTTATTTTCTATAACTGTATAATTAAGAGATGCTTTACAGATGCATTATAATTAAGAGATGTGTGATCCAAAAGCTCAGATTATGCAGCCGTCTTAACACAGAGTTGCACCTGAACGAGAACACCATGTTTAGACTAAATTGATAGCACAAAGTCCCAGAGACCATGGCTACCTGGGGGACTAGCTCTCCTCTGGAGAGAAGGTCCCTCCTCCTCCTCCAAAGATGGAACTAGAGAATATTATGCTAAACGATTCAGTCAGTCGCAAAAAGTGAAGGATCCTATGTTTTCTCTCCTATGTGGAAGCTAGAGAGAAAATAGGAAACAAAAGGGGCTTTAGATAAATGGAGAGACCAGTAGAAGAGTGGAAGGGGTTTGGGGAAAGGAGGTGGGGAGGGGGAAAAGGGGGAATGAGGAAGGAGACGGTTCAAATAATGCCGTGTCCGTATATGAAGGCATCATGAATCTCACTAACATGTACCGGGAGCGGGCAGTGGGCTGGGAGCCGAAGCAAACACAGCGAGTGCGGCGTGCATGTATGTCTAAAGTAGTGTGAACATCACTGTGATGCCTAATTACAACACACCACTAAAAGTATTTCTGAAAAGTGGGAAGGTAGCGAATCCTTAGAAATAGTATGGCTTCTCCGGAGTGTCCAGAAGCGAAAGGTTCATTACCCATGTTCCTTTGTTCTCTCACTAATACACTGTTGAAAGGCTCAACAGTGGGTTGATGCTTTAAATGTTCCATTCACTGTTAATCATCAAAGCGGCTCCTATTCCATGAACAAGGCCCTGTTATACCCGAGCCAACAGAGGCAGGGTGGGGGAGTCCAGCCTGCCCCGTGGATAGGCTGAAACCGACCCTGGAAATACCGCTTCTTTCCTTCTTTAAAGAGAGTACCTTCCAATTTGTTTTCCCAGGCAATCAAGTGTGCCTTATAAAAATGACCTGCAGCGTGCCTGAGTGCTGTGGCTTTTAAGAAAGAAATATATGAGACAGAAAGGATATATGAACCAGGTCTGCAACATGGACCCCTCCCTCCCTGCCAGAGAATTATGCCTTTGAGACACCAACACCCTGGGGATGAGCCACATGCCTGTTTGTTGGGGCATTTCACTGTGCAAAAGGAAATCCTCAAAGCCAGGAAAGAGAGAAAGATAGAAAGCTCGAGAGAGAGAGAGAGAGCGAGAGAGAGAGGGAGGGAGGGAGGGAGGTGGGGGGTCTTTCTCATTCACTTGAAATGGGGGGAAATTCATGATCATAAAATAGAAAGGAAAAAGAAATGTGATAATAGAGATAATCTTCTCTTCTTCCCACAATCACTTCAATTCCCACATACAAGGGCATTCAGGTCGTTATGAAGTCTTTGAAGTGCAAATTAGAAAAGGAGATACAGCCGGATGTGGTGGCACATGCTTGTAATCCCAGTACTTGGGAGGCTGAGACCAGAGGATCCCGTTTGCTACCAGTCTCAGCTACTTAGTGAGGCCCTCCACAACTTAGTGAGACCCTTTTTCAATATAAAAAATAAAAAATAGGGCTGGGGGTGTAGCTCGGAGGTAGAATGCCCCTGGGTTCAATCGCCAGTACCGCAAAAAAAAAAAAAAGAGATACAATCATTGCACACAACCCATAGATGAGTCTAACAGGTAAGCTGGCAGGTTGATGGCTCCCATGGTGAATTTTGGGGTTAAATTCACCTTGGGTTGAATCCAGGCTCTGATACTAATTAGTGGAGAGCTCTTAGGCAAATTTCAAATGATCTAAATTCGATATCAATTAGATTATCTGAATTAGAATTAGAGAAAAACTCAAAGTATCTCTAATTTCTTCAATTTTCAGGATGGGGTTAATAGTGTGCACCTCACAGAAATATTGGGACGATTAATGAGTTCCATATGTGAAACGTCTGCCTGACACATCACAGACATTACACATGCTATCCCAACACGCTGTCATGATTGCCCTCGATGTCACACCCCAAGATGTCACCCGGATCCATCTTAGTGCTCTAATTTCTACTAACAGTTTTTCCATGCCCAGAATTACCCTACATTTCAGGGCATCACACTTGTTGGATATAAATCTAAAAATGCATTTTCAAGGAAAGATTAAGTTGAAATGAACACACTGCTAAAAATGATTCTATTTAAACGATGCAGGAAAGCCCAAAGGCACCAAGGCCTAGAACTGTCTGGAGAGAGCAGGAGAAGGTTGTTCATTAAAGAAGACACCATCGCTGGTCCCCACCCCACCGCTGGTCCCCCACCCCACTGCCGCAGACAGCACAGAGCAACAGAGGCGTCCTGCACCTGCCGGCCAGCTTCTGCATCGGCATCTCAGGAGGGTTTGAAAGTAAACAAATATATTAGAACATATCTGAACCCTGCAACCCCGACGCTTCTGTCAGAACTTGAGCAGCTTCCCCATCAGAAGAGAATTAATCTTGGTATTAACAGCATGCCGTGGTGGCATATGATTTATTACAGGTCGTTCGCCTATAATTTCTTCCTCTGAAATCACATCACACACAATATGGGTAATATTTTATTCAACAGTGCAGGTGTTACTTCATAGCAAAGATATTACTTTTGGGGGGAAAACATTATTTTTCCACCAATTTGATGATTCTAGAATTCTCTCCCCTTTTCTAATGAAGTTTATGGATGAGAAATTACAGCTGAAATGTGATTCCTCTATTCCTTTCTCAGTGAGATTGTCTTTTCCATGACAATTTTCATAAGAAGCAGACTAAACTTGAACATCATGCAAATTTTTCATAATTCTATACTATTATTCGGTTGGTGCTCACTGCTAAACAGTGATGGAGAAACTATCAGGAGTGCCTTCATTTCGATCCGAAATAATTAGGAGACTCTAAAAACAGGTCTTATTTTGCTCCTATTTCATGTTTATTATAATGTCTTGCTTCTGCAAAAGAGAGAATTTTCTGTGTGTGCTCTGCAAACAAATGCAAAGTATCTGTAATGAAAAAAATCAAGGAAATCAAGGTAATGTCCAGTCCTTCAAGGAAGGCATTTCATCGCCCGCAGTCCTTCAAGGAAGACATTTTGATTCTGTTTTGACATGAGCAGGAGGCAGCATTCCTTTGACCCAGGAAGGTGCTGGCTGGTCAATTATGCTCTCTAAAGCACAGGCAGAGCGGAGCATGTTGTTCTTTCCTCTCTCTCTTCCTTCCTTCGCCACCCTGCAGAGAAGAACGAGGAGCCATTCCACACAAGCAGCATGGCGGCCACACCTGCAGGCTCAGGAGCTGGGCGGGGTCTGGATCCCACAGCTGCTGTTCACCAGTGGGTGCTCTGAGCATGTGAGGGAACATCTCTGAGCCTAGTCCTCATCAGCAGGGCGGGGCTAATAGGAACACCTACCAAGGAGGCAATCTGAATATTGAGGGTACTGTGAATATGGACTGTTTAGCCCAGCATCATGCATGCTTATAAGCACACAGGATAGTTACTATTTTTACTTGTGTTGTTATTTCGGTGACTGGAGAGTTAGATCAGGTCAGTTAAAACAAATCCACAAGTTTATCTCATCCAAAAGCAAACTATGTGAAACTAAAAATTGAATTGCCATGCAATCCACTGATATCACTCCTTGGAATTTACCCAAGAGAAGTAAGGTCAGTATACTTTGGCCATATGTGCATACCCATGTTAAATGCAGCACAAGTCAGGTGTGGTGGCACGCGCCTGTAATCCCAATACTTGGGAGGCTGAGACTAGAGAATTGCAGGTTCGAAGACAGCCTCAGCAAGTAGTGAGACTCTCATCAACCAAGTGAGACCCTATTTCAAAATAAAAATAAAATTGGGCTGAGGGTGTCACTTGGAGGTAGAATGCCCCCGGGGTTCAATCCCCAGTACAAAAAAAAATTTAGAAAAATAAAAATAAAATAAAATAGGGCTGAGAATGTAGCTCAGAGGTAGAATGCCCCTGGGCTTAATCCCCAGTACCACAAACAAAACAAAACAAAAGCAATAAATGCAGCACAATTCACAATAAGCCAAACTATGGAATCAGCCTAGGTGTCCATCAACACAAGAATGGGCGAGGGCAATGTGGCACACATGCACAGTGGAGTTTTACTTCACCATACAGAAGAAAGAAATTATGCCACTTTTAGGAAAGTAGATGGATCTGGAGAAAATCATGTCAGTGAAATAAGCCAGACTCGGAAAGACAAGTGTTGTATGTTTGTACTCGTATGTGGAAGCTAGAGGGAAAAACAGAAAAGCGGGATGCCATGAAAGAAGAAGGGAGACGGCTGGGGCAGGGACGATGATAAGCAGGAGGGAGGAAGGGAGAGGAAGGGAAGTTATGGGGGAGTGGAACTTTAAATTATGTTATATTCATGTATGGATATGCCGCAATGAAACCCACACTCTGTTTAATTAACATGCACCAATAAAAATTCAAAAAAATCATCTCAATTGATGCAGAAAGCATTTGACCCTATTCAATACCCTTCCATGATAAAAGTACTCAACGAACTTGGAACAGAAGGAAACTATCTCAATCTAACAAAAGCCACATGTAAAAAATCCACAGCATACATCATATTCAACCATAAAAGACTGCAATCCTTTTTGCTAAGATCAGGAACAAAACTGGATGCCCACTTTCACCACTTCTATATTCAAAATAGTACTAGAAGTACTACACAAAGAAATTAGACAAAATTTGAACTTTCTAAAGAAAGGCATTCAGCCAGGCGTGGTGGCGCACGCTTGTAATCCCAGTACTTGGGAGGCTGAGACTGGAGGATCTGGGTTTGCGGCCAGCCTCAGCTACTTAGTGAGGCCCTCCGCAACTTACCAAGAAATAAGAAAGAATAAAAAATAAAGGATAAAAAATAGGGCTGGGGGTGTAGTGTAGCTCGGAGGTAGAATGCGCCTGGGTTCAATCCCCAGTACCGCCAAAAAAAAAAAGAGAAAGGCATTCAAATTGAAGGAAAGAAGTAAAATTATCTCTGTCCACACCATATGGTTTTAGAGAACTCTAAAGATCCCACTAGAACACCTTTTTTATAACTAATAAATGAATTCAGGAAAGTAGCAAGATACAAAGTCAACACTCAAAAATGAGTTGTGTTTCCACAGGATCACAATAAACAATCTGAAAAGGAAATTACAAAACCAATCACATTTACAGTAGCATCAAAAAGAATAAAATGCTTAGGAATTAACCAAGGAGGTGAATGGCTTACACGATCAAAACTATACATTGCTGAAAAATAAAATATGAATAAATGGCAACACATGTCCTGTTCATGGATTGGAAGACTAAAGATGTCAATATTATCTGCTGTGGCCTAATGCTTTCTCCCTCCCCGCCCCTGAAAAATTATATGTTGAAACCTAATATCCATATGATGCTATTAAGAGGTGGAGCCTTTAGGAGGTGATGAGGTATGAGATTCAGCCTCTTCTGAGTAAGACTAGTGTCCTTGTAGAAGCTCAAGGGTGTCTCCCATCATGTGAGGACACAGAGAGAAGGCACCATCTGTAAACACGGGCACGTGCCAAACACTACACCTGCCAGTGCCTTGATCTTAGCCTTCCCCACCTCCAGAACCATGAGAAATTGGTTCCCAGTGTTGAGAAGCCACTTTTTGCTACAGCAGCCTAAACAGAGTAAGACATTACATAAAGTGATTGATAGAGTGAACACAGTCCCTATAAAAATCCCAATGATGCTTGTTGAAAGAAATAAAAACACACCATCCTAAAATTCATGTGGATCTCAAGGGGCCCTGAATAGCAAAAATGGTATTTAAAAAGAAGATTAAAGTCATGAGACTCACACTTCCTGATTTAAAAGTTTATGTAAATCTATAGCATCAAAACACTGTGATATAAAAATAAAACAGAACAACGGAATAGAACACAAAGTCCAGAATAAACTCTTACAGATTGGTCAAGTGCGTTCGGAGAAGGGCACCAAGAGCTCTCAACAGGGACAGGACAGGCTTTTCAACAAATGACAAAAAGACTAGATTTCCACACTCAAAAGAATGAAGCTGGACCCTTACCATTCACAATATACAAATATTAACCAAAAATGCACCAAAGACCTATATGTGAGACCTAGAAGCATAAAACTCTTAGAAGAAAACATAGGAGAAAACTTCAGAACATTTAATTTAGCATCCATGTCTTTGATATGAAAGCACAATCAAGAAAAAATGCATTTCCACAATTTTTTTAAAAAATTGCATCAAAAGACAATTATCAATAAAATAAAAAGGCAACTCATAAAATGGGAGAAATGTTTGCAAATCATGTATCTCAGAGGAACTAATGTTCAGAATATATGGAGAATTCCTAAAACCCATTACCAAAAAGCGAACAACCCGATTCAAAGCCGGGCAAAGAGTGTGGAGTGGTAGTGCATGCTTGTAATCCCAGGACTTGGGAGGCTGAGACAGGAGGATCGCAGGTTCGCGGCCAGCCTCAGCAATTTAGTGAGGCCCTCCACAACTTAGTGAGACCCTGTTTCAAAATAAAAAAATAAAAAAAATAGGGCTGGAGGTGTAGCTCAGAGGTAGAATGCCCCTGGGTTCAATTCCCAGTGCCACCAAAAAAATTTAAAAAATTCTTTTAAATAACAGGCAAAGGATGTAAATAGCCATTTTTCCAAGGAAGATTTCTAAATGGCCAATAAGCGTCCAAGAAGATGTTCAACATCACTATTCATTAAGGAAATGCAAATAAAAACCACAGGGATATCTTGCCTGAGCCCTTTAAGATGGTTATTATTTTAAAAATGACAATTGTTGGGGAAGATGTGGAGAAACTGGAACTTGTGTGCACTGTTGGTGGGAATGTAAAAAGGTACAGCCTCTGTGGAAAACAGTATGGTGGTTTCTCAGAAAACTAAAAATTGAATTACTATATGGTCCAGAAATTTGACTTCTAGGTATATATCCCAAAGAATTGAAAGCGGGGTCTTGACGAGGTATTGGTGAACCCGTGCTCATAGCTGCATTGTTCCCAGTAGCTGAAACATGGATGAAAAACCAAGGATGCACGGATGAGCAAATGTGGTATGCACATATAACTAAATACTATTCAGACTTAAAAATGAAAGAGATTCTGACACATGCTACGGATCTTGCAGACATTATGCTAAAAGAAATGTGCTAACCCAAAAGGATAAATACTGTACTATTTCACTTCTACAAAGTATTCAGAGTAGTCAAAATCAGAGACCGAAAATAGGACAGTGGGGGCTGGGGAGCAGCGAGTGGGAGGAACTGTTTCACAGGATAGCATTTCAGTTCTGCACCATGAAGAGTGTAATAGAGATGGACGGTGGTGACTGCACATTATGAATGTATTTAGTACCATGGAACTGCACAATTAAACTTGGCTAAGATGGCAAACTATAATTTTTTGCCACAATAAAAAAAGCTAGGAGGAAAAAAAGGTAATCAATGTAAACCCCAAAGTTATTGGACCTTAAAGGAAAAAAAAACACAAAATCATTTCTGGCGCATGGGCCCATCTAAAGCTGTTGCGCTGCCTCTCTGCCCCAAGTCTCAAGTCCCTGAAAGATGACTGTTACCAACTTAGTTTTGCTAAGCACTCACCGCCTACAACCCCATCCAATAATCTAGAAGGGTGATTTTTGTTGTCTTTGGGTGTGTGTATGTGTGTGTGTGTGTGTGTGTGTGTGTGTGTGTGTGTGTGTGTTTGGAGTCATAAACAGGACCTGGTCCACATGGCAGCCTCTAGTTTGCACCAGAATCTTCCCTGGGAATGCTACTATACAGAATTGAGTTATTTCTGCTGATGGGCTTTAAGCTTCAGCATGGACAGGATCATTCAGATTATAATTTGTTTCTCTGTTTCAGGGCAGTTAGCTTTATCTTAAGACCTACAGTGTCTGATAAAATCCTTCAGCCAGTCATTTAGGATTTTGGCCCCTCGAGAGACGAGACTGTCCTCTGCCTTGTACTTTTAAAAATTAGTCTAAATTCTTGGAAATCATAGAAAATGGCAGATAAAAGAGGGAAGAGAGACTTCTAAGATTTAACATGCAAACTAAAAGGATTAAACCACCTTCGCACGGGGTTTAGAGCCACATTTATTTTCTTCTGATGAGAGTGGAAGGCAGCACTGCCATTGCTTCTGTGCTCTTTTAAAGAGCTCTTGCAGCCGAGCGTGGTGGTACACATCTGTAGTCCCAGTACTTGGGAGGCTGAGACAGGAGATGGCAGATTCGAGGACAGCCTCAGCAAGTAGCAAGACTCTCAGCAACCTAACTAGACCCTGTTTCAAAACAAAACAAAACAAAACAAAAAGGCTGGGGATGTAGCTTGGAGGTAGAATGACTCTGGGTTCAATTGCCAGTAATGCACACACACACACACACACATACACACACACACACGAAAATAAATAAATAAAGAGATCAGCTGGTGATCCTGGGTCACTCAGGCCCTGGCCCAACTCCACATGCTCACAAAGCAATGCTTTGCCTTGGGACTTCTGAGAGGGCCCATTGCCTTCAAACTTTGCAAATTATCTGCAATTCCTTCTTCCCTCTATTCTCTAATTCTACACAATTATAACCTTGGACCTCCTGGGGCCTTCTCTAATCCAAATACAGTAAAACATCAATTAACCAGAATGCGCTGGGAACGAGGGTTGTGGTTAATTTAATTTTCTAATTAACTGAAGACTAACAAGAAGCACTGCTTAGCGTCAACGCTCTGTTGAAGATCCTCCTCCTACAATACATTAGTCCAATCTCTACCTTTAGGAAAGTCACAGACAAAACCCATCTTGGATGAGTGGAGAGCTCCCAGTCTCAAATCTCAAGACCACCTGTCACTGAACTCCCGCGTTGCTAGAGGCTAGAAGGAGGGTCAGACAGCCACCCTCCATCTGCAGGAAGTGACTCTTAGGATGTGCTTTATTGTCACTTGCCTCTTAAAAAGTGAAGTTGATAAAGGAAGGAGGGCTTGATCAAGGCTCGGTGGAGTTCAGGTGAAATTACTCACACATACTCATTTCATAGTTGAACAGCTACTGAAGAGTCCATTTTGTGGTGTGGGATCTCAAGTGTTTTACCAAACAGTCCATCTCCTTCCTTCTTTCAATATAATGACACTGTTGGCGACATTGTCATTAGAACTGCCGGTGGCTGTTCTCAAGGGGCACCGGTCTCACAGCTAGGTGGCCTCCGTGCCGGAGGTAGTTTGAACACTGTACTTCTTTCAGACAAGCCCTAAGTCGAGTCACCACACTGCCTTCACTGCCCCATACTTCAGCTCCACACTTAAGAACCAACAAATTTGCTTATAAATATGCTCTGGCCGACATGTACGGGGGACTGGTGAGGGGCTGGCAGCTGGGGCTTGCTCAGGAGGAAGGAAACAAAAGCCGTGGAGGGGGAGGACCACGGGAGGTGACCTGCTGGATGGGCAACCAGAAGGGGTGGCTCCCTGGAGTGAGAGGGGTACCGTCGAGATGGGCTGCCTTGAGTCTGAGAAGCACACATTCAGTGAAGTTTGCGTGGAAAGTGAGGAACACCAAGAAGGGGCTCAGAAAAGTCTAGAACCAGGGACATACATTTGGCATGCATGAAGCCAGAGCGACACCCAACGCCATGCAGGGTGGGGAGGCTGGGGGTGGAGAGACAGGTTGCATTGGGGGAGATTCCGCTGCCAGCCAGTGGCAGACAGGAGGCCCTCACTGCCCAGCGTGCCGTGTGAGTGATAATGAGTCCTAAGCAATGGTCCCTGCTCCTGAGGCTTTCATAAGTGAGCATGACCAATAAACGTGACATCGTGGCGGCACCACAGCCCAGGACACAGCAGCAGGACAGTGACAGCAATGGCCGTATTTACAGAACGCCCACCGCACATAGGTGCAGCGCCGCCAGCCTCAGGGGCCTCATCCCCTTCCTAAGAGGCAGGTGGGCTGACTGCGTCCACTTCACAGAGGAGGAGGCTGAGCTACAGAGGGAAAGCCCCCTGCTCAAGGCCACAGTGAGAAGAGGCGGCACCATTCTATGACTGTATAACTGGGGCCCTGCAGGTGGTCCCATGAGGCCACGTGAAACCGCATGTTGAAGAATAGATGGTCCAGAATATGGCGAAAGGCTTTGTACTGAAAAGTAAACAGAGACCATGGTGGGTGTTGCCAGAGAAGATGGTGTCTGAGGACCAGGAACGCCCAGTCTCAGCCGACCTGCCCTGTGCTGTTTTTTTTTTTTTTCCTTTGGCAGGGTTGCGGTTCCACACTTCACCTGGAACTTGCTCCCTGGACTTCCTAGAAGCAGTCTTGCCCCTGAACACGGTTCCCTCTTAAACAGGCCTTGAAGTTTGAAAATTCACTGAGACGGCTACTTAAAACACAGGTAGATCTTGCTGATTCTATGCTTAAGGCTCAGCAGTGCCTTCCAGTCTTGTTCAGAGTGGAACACGAAGCCTGGCTTTGGCTGCAGGAGCTACGCAGGTACACTCGCCTCCAGGCAGTCGCATGGCCAGCCTCCCTTCATTGCGGTGTCTGCGCCCCGTCTTGCATATAACATTACTTGGTCCGTTCTCTTCCCCTCCCCGCTTTCCCTTCCTGTCTCTCCTCCTTCCCCCCATCCTTCCCCGTGACTCTACTAGTCTCTCTCCAAATTTTCATGAGGTCCCTTTTCTATCCCTTTTATTCTTTCTAGCTTCCACTTATGAGAGAAAACATGCCACTCTTAATTTTCTGAGTCTGGAGCCGGGCGTGGTGGCGCATGCTTGTAATCCCAGTACTTTGGGAGGCTGAGACCGGAGGATCCGGGTTCGCGGCCAGCCTCAGCTCTCTCTCTCTCTCTCCCTGTCTCTCTCTCTCTCTCTCTCTCTACCTAGTGAGGCCCTCTGCAACTTTGTGAGACCCGGTTTCAAAATAAAGTATAAAAAAATAGGGCTGGGGGTGTAGCGCGGAGGTAGAACGCCCCTGGGTTCAATCCCCGGTACCGCAAAAAAAAAAAAAAATTTCTGAGTCTGGCTTATCTCTCTTAGCGTGAGGTTCTCCAGTTCCGTCCTTTTCCCTGCAAATGAAATAATTTCATTCTTCTATGCATTTGTATTACTTACTTGGATCTAAGTGACAAATAGGGTAACGGACACACTGTAGATGTTTAATAAATTGTTTGATAAATTAAGGAATGGATGAATAAAGGAAATACTCCAACTTCTTTCCATAGTAACATCATTTTGCTACCAAGAGGCATTCTCATGAAGGACATGAACTTGAATGTATATCTTTTGGTATAAAAGAAGAAAAATTAGGCCATTTTAGAAGTACACATTGTAAACTTACATATTTACATGAATAGCTATTCTTACAATGCTGCTTATAAAGCCATTGTCTAGAAATAAGGTCAAATCTCATTAATCTGGTTTCTGTAATCATCATTCTTTCAACTTCAAAGCCTAGATATTTAATCCTTTTATAAAGAATTAATTGCTACATAGGAAAGTTACCATTTGAATTTTGATTAAATAGTTTTTATTGAAGAATAAACTTGCCAATTACATTTTGGCAGAATCCAGAATGCAAAGAAAAAAAAGGTCTACTGTGTTTGTACATCTTCAAGACATTATCTAGCTCATAAATTTGAATGTAAAAACCCCTGCCTTCTTTTTCTAGATATTTATGCACTGTTATAGTTTGGATTTAAAATGTCCCCCAGATCCCATGTGCTGGAGGCAGCCATGTTGGAGATGGGACTTGGCTGCTGGAGAGGAGCCCTGCAGTGGGGGATGGGGACAGTGTTTTCCTGGTCCAGCTGCTGCAGCATCCTACATCTCCTCTCTCCCCTGCTGCAGTGGGCTGACTCAAGCTCTCACTCTCTCTCTCTCAGCTCCCCACCATAATGCCCTGAGGACCTACAGCCCCGGCTCCTGCTTGGAAGCTAGTCTAACGTGGACTGAGATCTCCAGAAGTGTGAGCAAGTAAGTCTTCCTTCCTCTGAAGTTGTGTGTGTCAGGTGTTTGGGTCACAGCTGTGAGAAAGCTGACTGAAACAGGCATTGAAATAACAATTCCTATCAAAATATATCATTGTTTGACACTAATTTCAAGACATAAAAGGTTAATTTTCAAGTGTTGAAGAGACAATGAACTAATCAAAGGTGACTTCATGGAATTATCGGAACATTGATCTTTTCAGCAAAAGAGAATTTGAGAAGTGTCTTGAAACCCCAAGCACGTGTTGAGCTGATGGAATCATGTTGTGTTTAGCCTTTTCTAGTGTACTGTTTTCATCCTGATACAAAAGCATCTTAATTTCAAGGCGCAGTGAGCCTTTCAGAAGGTGACAGCAGCCATGGAGTCCCCTTGTCTTGCAGCCCTGTGAGGTCCCCAGGCAATGCGGGACCACAGCCAACACTGCTGTGACTTTCCAAGTCCTTGTCTTTCTCCCAGTTGCTCTGCAGTTGCTGAGATCAGCAAAAACACCTTTCTAAATAAATTATGGGCATTTCTACACAAATTAGATAGTTCAGGTGAGGGTGCTGGGGACTCAAGGCGACTGAGCACCCCTGTGGGGATGCTGATCCATCAATGTGAATGACAGGATTCCAAATCTGCTGCAACTACAGCAGCTTGGCTGCTCAGAAAACATTCAAGTGCTCAGGCGACTGAAATAGGCTCTCGGAATGTCGTTTGCAGTAAAGAGTATACCTGAGAAGGAAATGAAGTTCTTGCTAGAAATAAGACATAACCCTTTGACAAATGGAATACTCCATTATAGTAATCTCAGTCCTCTGATTTTAACTTCACTCAAATGACAACAGATATATGCTTTCTTCACCTGGAATCAATTTCCCATTACTGATACCAGTCATAAGCCTGCACTTCCCCTCAGAGTTTGGACCACAGTCCACCGGAGCCCTCTCCCTTGGTTACGTGTGCAGCAGTATCCCACTCACAGGCCCTCCGTCCAGGTTCATGGTTCCAGGTTCATAGACAGGCGGAGGAGCAAAAGATAGTGTCCTGGTCTGGTGTCTCTTCAGACAGGACCTGGCAGGCGAGAGACCTCTCCTCTGCCCTGGGCCTGCTCTATCCCTTGAAAATGGGGGTGGGGTAGGAGTGAGCTAGATCTGTGATTCCCACACCTGGTTATCATCTGAGTCAAAAATAAAAACTCCTGGGCTCCATGTGCAGAAGGGATCTTTGCGAGGCCCAGGTACCTTTTGTAAACTGCACCAAGTAATTTTGATGATCATATAAATTTAGAAACAACTGATTTGAAGATTACCTGTGTGTGTGTGTGTGTGTGTGTGTTTGTGTGTGTGTGTGTGTCATTAGGGATTGAAAACAGTGGCTTCCACCTCAGAGCTATAGCCCCAGTCCTTTTTTATTTTTTATTTTGAAACAGGATCTCACTAAATTGCTGAGGGCCTCGTTAAGTTGCTGAGGCTGGCCTGGAACCTGCAACCCTCCTGTCTCAGCCTCCCAAGCACTGGGATTACAGGAGTGCTCTACCATTCCTGTCTCACCAATGTCTTTAAAGTCTCACAGGAACCCCACTGTTTTTAGAGTATAGATATAGTAGGACAAGGTTTAGAGAACAATTTAGCACTGCAACTCATTTGTTCAACAAACATTTTTGAGTTCTCACTGCACGTGAGACACACTTCTAAGAGCTAAGCATGCCACAGGTGTAAACAACAAAATACCAGGCAGTTTCTGCCCCGTGGAGCTCACCTTCCAGGCCACTTGGTGATGTCAGAGGGCGATGAGAACGGTAGAAACAATATGCAGCCAAGAAAGATGGAGCATGTGTGGTGCACAAAGGGCCATGTGTGGTTGGTCACAGGCTTCTCGGGGTGAAAGACGGAAAAGAGACTAAAGAGCAGGAGATTGTGCTCAATGTCCTAGTGCTGACAGCAGAGACTCAGAGATGGGGAAGTTCTGGGAAGAGTGGCACAAGAGAAGGCGGAGGCTGGAAGGAAACCTGTCCCGGTCATATGACAGAATTAATGGCAGGCATCCTAGACACCAGATGCACTTTCTTGACTAGCTACCACTCTCCTTGGCTTAGATGCTCCTTCTTCCAGGAAGCTGCCCCTACCTCTTCCCAGACTCCCTTAGAAAGCCCCTCTTCACGCTCTCAGCATCCCCTCCCCATCTTGTAGCAGCTGTGACGTGAGTTAGAATCTGACAGACTTGACTGCTTTCACTCCTGGTCTCTCGATGGCCTGGGACCCAGCACATACTATGCAGACCACAGACACTGGTAGACATGAATGAGTCCTTCTCCTGCAAGTCACTTCCAGAATTCATGGGTTCTAAGACCAAGAGCGACCTGGTTCTAGAACAATGCTGCTGCTGCTGCTGGATGCCTCTGAAGCTGCGTTTCGTCTCTCCACACTCTCTCCTCCTCCTGGTAGGTTTTGTCCCAGGGCCATATCCTGCCCTGCCTTACTTGCTCTGTCACCTCATTCCACCAGGCCATTTCTCACCACAGTCGTTTCTGCATCCTGCATACTTGCTCGCCTGGCCAAAATGCCATTCTGGAGTCTGCCTCTCCATCACCCTCGCCTGGCTCTCTGCATGGCTATTTTCAGGCTCACTCTCAGGGACTCTCTTCTGTTAGAGGCAGATGTAATCAGCCTCACAGGAGCTCCATGGATACTCCAACGGATGGCTCAGAGATCAGCCAGGGCTACTTTGATTCTCCTGTATTCTCTCTAATTAGGCAGGGGGCTTTGCACCTTTTACCCTGAATTAACCTACCTCTTATGCATTACACAGAGCAATCCAGTGAAAACCTAGAGTCCTCCTCACTTTATAAAGTCACCTTCCTTTCCCGTGGTTGGCGTGGGAGGTTCATGTCACTTCTACATTTGTCTCTTCAGAGACAGAAGGCTGAAGTGATGCCATTAGTAATGAATTACCAGTGATGGTTAGAACCCTTGAGGCCAAGGGGCGTGTGACTCATGGGGAAGGAGAAGACAGGGAGAGAGGAATATGTGGGGAGCAAGAGGAGCAGAGCCCTTCCACGATGACACTCCTGGTCATTACGGGGTGTAGAAGACACCAGGGGATCCTACATTATTTCAATACGGGAAAATGACATATATACACATAAGCTCTTGCAAAACCCATGTTAGAGTTTTTATAAGTGATGTGATATTTGAGGGAGGGCTAAATGAGCAATGTGTGCATGCATGCTTCTGATACCCTGACACTTATCAAAATGTATAACTACAATGCACCAATAAATGTAGTAAATAAAAATAATAATAAAAAATAGAAATAAAACAAGTGATGTGATATTTTCAGCCACACTGTGAGAAGTAGAGCAGAGACATCAACCAAAGAATCAACCAAAATTCATTGAGCCAACCCTGTTTATCTTCTTAAAAACATCTCAGGGCCATATAAACTGACAAAGGAATTCTGGCACTAGCAACATTTCCCATAACTACACTGTGTGGTTCTGCAAGAAAAGATGGGCTCTTGGAAGAGTGACACTGTGAGGACCATGTCACCACCAGAAGAATGACAGTCTTTCTGTGCTGCTTCCTGCCATCTACAGTAAACTATCCGTCAATCTCACCAAAGCTGCCAGCTGTTTGAAGACTGTGAGAAGCTGGGAAGCCCCCGTTCCCCACAAGTTGCACACTTGACCTCCAGGCCTGTTCCTTATACAATCACCCACCAACCTTCTTGCTTCCTGTGAATACACACTGGTACCCACATGTATGTTACATCCTTCTACTGTTCCCGTAAGTTCACTTGCACACAGGTCCTATCAGCTGGGAGATAAAGCCAGCAGGACGAAGGTATAATGCTGGATGTGTGGCCTGGTGCAGCTGGGATGCACCTGAACTTCACAATAACCCATGAGGTCACACTTCACATCTCGAATGACAGATGAGGGACTCCTGTCTCAGAGGTTGAAGGACTTTTTGGAACAGGCACCAATGTGGTAGCAGGATCTGACCTGGGGCTCAGGTCCCCCTCCTGCCAGCTCCTTCCCTGCACAATCCTGATAAACCCCCAGGGTGGCAGAGACTCCAAATCCCTATCTCTGTGGATCTGGGTCCTTGTGGGGGGAGGATGAAGCTGGATGTTTAATGAAAAGTGCCTACCAAAAGAAATGACAACTTAGAAATAGGAGACAGAGGGCTAAATCAGAATGTTGCCATAGTTCCATTATTTTGACAAGAAAAACCATTTAACTCACTGATCTGGTTCTTATTGTTTCTCACATAAAAACTTTTCAAAAGGATGATAATTTGGAGTAACAGAAGTGAGCTGCCATGGTGGTGGGTTCAGAGGGCTGCATCTCACTCTCACAGGCCCTGTGAGATAGTCTCTGCCTCATCATGACTCAGCCCTTCTTCCTCCACCCCTCAGCACCCTGCTACGTCAGGGAGTGCCCTCTGTTGCGCTCCCTCCCAACCTCCAACTATCTGCCTAAGGTCAGGATTACAGTTTGGATAAGAAGTGTCCCCCAAAGCCTCAGGTGTTAAAGGCTGGGTCCCCAGTGCAGCCATGTCCAAAGACGGCACTTTGGGAAGTGATTGGATCATGAGGGCTCTATCCTCATTGGTGGATTAATCCATTTGATGGGTTAATATTTAAATTAACTATAGGGAGGTTGTGGAAACTGTAGGAGGTGGCTCCTGGCAGCTTTCTGGCCGCCATGAGCTGAGCAACTCTCCTCCACCACGGCTTTCCGCCATGATGTTCTGCCTCATCTCAAGCCCAAAGCCATGGAGCCAGCTGACAAGGGACTGGAGCCCCTGAAACCCTGAGCCAAAATCAACCTTTCCTACCTTAAGTTGTTTATGTCAGGTATTTTGGGCACAGCGATACAAAGCTGACACCGCCAGCAAGTCTTTCCCAAATGTTTCTGCCTGCCAGTGACATCCTTCCCCCAACCCCAGAGGTGCGAATCTGAACTGTGCACTATTCAGTGGTGCCATGCCCTGCATTTCCTTTATGGTTTCATGCCTTCCTGCCTGAATTTCATTAAACAAATGGTCATCATCCTGAAGGGCAGGGGATGTCCCACTCTGTCACCTGAGGGCAGGCTCTCTGTTTTACAAAGATCTGAATTTGAGCCATATGCCAAAGTTCTCATTCTTCTTTCTCTTCCTCTCTCTCACTCTCTCTCTCTCTCTCTGGCAAGGCAATTTTACTTTCTTTTTTTTTTTGCAAAAAAGGGTGCTCCCAGGTTTGGGAGAGCACACCTGACAAAGAACCCAGTGGGCTTTATATCCCTGATGCAAAGCTCCCGTGCTGAACTCCTACTGGTGGGAGCTCCAGCTTTACATTCTTCTTAGTCGGCTACAGGGGAAGACAGGGGAGGGATTCACACTGCAATTTCTTAAAGATGCTAAATTTAGCAGGAATGTGAGTTTCTACCAGGTTACAAAATGAAGGTTTTGCAAAATGGAGTTTAAATTAAGCTACTCCTTTGATAGAAAAGATCCAATTATATTCTCACAGGTGTGATGGTGTACGCCTGTAATCCCAGCACTTGGGGGGCTGAGACAAAAGGGTGGTAGGTTCCTGAGGCCAGCCTCAGCAACTTGCTCATTCATCTCTTTAGCCTTGACTGTAAAATGAGGAGAGCTATGCACATGTCAGGGGGGACAGGTGAAGACTGGCTGAGTTCAGCCTGCAGCATCCCAAACAGCTGGTGTAAAATAGCTAGGTACTCAGCGAAGAGATGGAGAACAAACGTGGAGGCCCATCCTCCAGCACACTGGGTGTGCCCGGGCTCTTGCCAAGGAACTTTTTTTGTGGTTGTTTTTTTTTTTTTTTGCGGGACTGGGGATGGAACAGAGGGGCATTCTACCACTGAGTTACACTCCCAGCCATATTTTTTATTCTTTATTTTGAAACAGGGTCTCACTAAGTTGCAGAGGGCCTCACTAAGTAGCTGAGGCTGGCCGCAAACCTGGATCCTGAGGTCTCAGCCTTCCAAGTACTGGGATTACAAGCGTGCGCCACTGCTGGGCCCTCCACCCAGTGCCATGAAAGGGCCTGGTGGACTGGCAGTAGCCTGCTCTGTAGTACCGGGCCTCTCCCACGTGGCAGTAATTTAGCATATTAATGGCAAAGATGGCGCTGGCGAATTCCTCAGGGGGAAGTGACCTCAGGACCTCCTTCCGTACTCATAGACAGGTGTCTCTACCAATAATAAATTAGGAAAGCGTGGTGCC
>PVJS01035051.1:0-21229 GCA_004027185.1 Glis glis | reverse complement strand
AAAGGAGTGGTGATAGTGGGCATCCTTGTCTTGTTCCTGATTTTAAGGGGAATTCTGGCAATTTTTCCCTGTTCAATATGATGTTGGCTTTGGGTTTCTTATATATTGACTTGATGATATTGAGGTATGTTCCTTCTATTCCGATTTTCTGTAGAGTTCTTAGCATGAATGGGTGTTGAATTTTGTCAAATGCTTTTTCTGCATCTATTTATTTAGAAACCGGGTCTCACAAAATTGCGGAGGGCCTCACTAAGGAGAGAGAAAGAGAGAGAGAGAGAGACAGGGAGAGAGAGAGCGAGAGAGCTGAGGCTGGCCACGAACCCGGATCCTCTGGTCTCTGCCTCCCAAAGTACTGGGATTACAAGCGTGCGCCACCACGCCCGGCTAACTGTGTTTTTAAAATGTTTAAAACTTGCTTCAATTTACTTAATGCAGTGCCATTTTAAACTGTCTATTATTTAATCTCATTTAAAAATTTAAATAAATATTAACCAGGAAATAAATTTCTCTCCCTTAAAATAATTCAGAGATAAACTTACAGTTTTTATTTTTATTCCTAGCAGCTTTTAACATTCCACAATGTAGAACTTAATATTCTTAGATTGAAATGCTATCATTTTTTATTTTTTCCTTCTAGAGAGGAATCTGAAATCTGAAACTTAATATAAATTAATGACTTTTGTTTTATATGAATAAGCAATGAAGGGGCTTATATATTAAGTTATAATTGCAAATCATTTTTAAATTAGGTTTGAAATTTCTGGATTTCTGTTGGGAGAAATCAAGGAATTTTGAAATTTTCTTTCATTTCCCCCTTACCCATTTCTAATAAATTTCTTAAGCTTGTATACCAGACTATACTAGACTGTCGGTTTCTTGGAAACAAAAACTATATTTTATTCTTTATATCTTCCCCCACATTTAGCTGAGTGTTTGGCACATGATATAATATGGGAACACAGAAAGTGCATTGTACATTGTAAGCTAGATTTTAGAATTTGAAGTGGATCAAAGAAGATATGCTACAGTAGGTCAGACTATATTTGAATATTAATTAATGAACTAGTCTGAAGAAAGAGGTTGTGGGAGCAAAGTTTAGGTGCTGAAGACCAACTATTTGAGAGTGTCAAGGTGTAGGATAATGTGGAGTATTCTGTGAATTGTATAATATTCAACATGATTGTGGTCTCAAGTGGATGGATGGAGCTTGAAATATTCATTGAGGAAAGATTGCAGACAGTTTATATGCCATGCTCATAGAATTTAAATTTTATCCTGAAAGCAATGTCTATTCACTGTTATAATTTTAAGCAGATTGATGATATAGAGTCTTTGTCTTCCTCCCTCCATCCTTCATTCCCATTCTCTATCCCTCTCTCCTTCCTTCCCTTTCTTTTTTGTTTCCTTTCTGGATGATCAACATGCTGCTGGGGCATAGGGATTATATATTAGGATTCTCTGGAGAAGCAGAATCAGTAGGACGTAGATAGATTAGATATTTACTACAAGGAAGAAGCTTACATTATTGAGGAGGCTGAGAAGTTTCAAGGTTAGCAGTCAGCAAGATAGACACTCGAGAGAGTGAATGGTGTTAAGTTCCAGTACAGAAACTAGCAGGTTTAAGATACAAGGAGAATAGATGTTTCAGTTCAAGTCTGAAGGCAGGAAAAGACCAATGTCCCAAGTCAAGCCACAGAGGCAGCAGGAATTTGCTCTTATTCATAGAAGGGCTGGCCTGTTCATTTTATTCAGGCCTTACAACTGATTGCATGAGGTCAATCAACATTAGGGGGGACAATCTGCTTTACTCAGTCTACAAATCCAACTATTATTCTCATCTAGAAACATCCTCACAGACACATTTGGAATCATGTTTGACTGAATGTCTGCATACTTCATGGCCAAATTACATTGGCCCATAAAATTATCCATCATAAGTTGTTTAAGGTTGAGGGAGAAAGGTTTAGCAAAGAAAAATTACTGCCATTCAGATACTATGTAACAGCCAGGTGTGGTGGTGCATGCCCATGATCCCAGTACTTAGGAGGCTGAGACAGGAGGATTGCAGGTTCAAGACCAGCCTCAGCAACTTACGGAGGATCTCAGCAACTTAATGAGACCCTGTTTCTAAATTAAAATGATAATGATAATTATAATAATAAGAATAAGGCTGGTGGTAATATAACTCAGAAGTAGAATGCCTCTGGGTTCAATTCCTAGCAGCACACACACACCACAATAAGGAAAAAGAAAAAAGAAAGATACTATGTGACTAGAACCTAAACTCAATTATGGGTCATGGTGATAAAGAAAATGGGCATATCTGGGACATTTTTCAAAGTTAAAACTGAGAGCTTTGGTGACAGAACATAGAGGATAAGGAAAATAAAATAATTTGGTTCTTTGTGGTACTAGGAATAGAATCTAGGGGCCTTCTACCTCTGGGCTATACCCCAGACCCATTTTATTTTTTTATTTGGAAACAGGGTCTTGCTAAGTTACTGAGAGCCTCACTAAGTTGCAGAGGCTGGCTTCAAACCTGTGATCCTCCTATCTCAGCCTCCCAAGTACTGGGATTACAGGTGTGCACCACCACACCCGGCTGGAAAACAATAAAATTTTAAATGATGCGTGAGCACTTGTTTTCCCATGTAAACAATGGCACTATTTATCAGGGATATCTAAACTGGATATTGGAAAGAGATGAATTTGGTTTTGTACACCTTGAACTTTAGTTATCTATGGAAGATTCAGTTGTAGAAGCCCATTAGGTGTTTAACTTGAGATTTGGATTTGAATATAAATAGTTTCACAGTTAATCCTAGAAAGCACTGGTAAGATTTTTTTTTTTTTTTTTGCGGTACCGGGGATTGAACGCAGGGGCGTTCTACCTCCGCGCTACGCCCCCAGCCCTATTTTTTTTTTATACTTTATTTTGAAACCGTGTCTCACGAAGTTGCGGCAGGCCTCACCAAGGAGAGAGAGATAGAGAGAGAGAGACAGAGAGAGGGAGAGAGAGAGAGATGAGGCTGGCCGCGAACTCGGATCCTCCGGTGTCTGCCTCCCAAAGTACTGGGATTACAAGCGTGCGCCACCATGCCTGGCTGAAAGCACTGGTAAGAAAGTAGAGAAGTGAGAAAGGAAAGGAAATGAAAGTCCATACAGAGTGTACTATTCTCCAGCGGGTAACTGGGTTTCTTTCTCACCGGGACTCTATGAAAAAAGACCCTGTAGAACATGCTTCAGAGTAGTTCTTCCTGAAAGGCAAGGCTGTTGGATAGTTATTCACCAACTCTGTTCTGTCATTGCTTGGGACTGTTTCTTTAGAACCATATCAGCACATTGTGGCCTGCTCTACGTGCAGAACCCTGGCATGCTTCTGTTATGAATGAAAGCAATCAGGCAGAGAGATGTAGATCCTAAAGTAAGATCATTAAATTTAATGCAGTAGAATGAGACTATCCAGAGAAGGTTAAGAATGGAATCCCACAGGACACTAAAATTTAAGAGAATGCACAGTGAAAAAAATGTTATCATAATGTAACTAATATATCCAAGAGACATATTTTGAATATGTTTAAAACAAGATTAGGTGAACTAAAAGTTGTTGGACTCACCATTTATCCACTATTTGTGTTTCTATTTGACACATACAAAGGTATTAGCTTCATGGTAGCTGTGATCATGTCTAACTCATCAATGCATCATTACTGCCTCGGGTGACACTTGACATAGGATGTGCACAAAGCAGTTTTTCTTTTAAAAGGGTTATTTGACCCAGATATACTACTTTTGGGTTTCTTTCCCAAGGAATTGAAGTCAGAATATTATAGTGATACGTGAATCTCCATATTTATAGAAGCATAATTTATAATAGCCGAATTATGGAATCAGCCTAGGTGTCCATCAACATATGAACTGATTACAAAACTGTGGCATATATACACAAAGGAATTTTACTCAGCCATACAGAAGAACGAAATTATGTCATTTTCAGGAAAATGGTTGGAACTAGAGAATATTATGCTAAGTGAGATTAGCCAGTCTCAGAAAGTGAAGGGTAGTCTATCATATGTTTTCTCACATGTGTGGAGGCTAGAACGAAACCAAGAAACAAAAGCTACTTCAAAGAAATGAGGAGAGATACCAGTAGAATAATGGAAAGGGATTTGGGAAGTGAGGCAGGGTAAGGAGGGAGGAGACATTTAAAAAATCAGTTTAAACAATTCTATGTATGTATACTCATGAAGCTATCGATTCCAATTTCAATGTTATAAATGGGGAGGAGGGAGAGAACAGGGTGGGATCTGGGGGAAAAGGCCCAGAGTGCTACATGAATGTACATGTATGTTTCTATCATACTAAACCGTAGAATAATGTATGCTTACACTATACCAGTAAAAGTAAACTAAAATAATAATAATAAAATTATACCACTTTTGCTGATAAACAAAAGGTTATTTGGGGTTATTAAATTCACATCCACACATTTTAAAGCAAAGTTAGAAGATATAATTTAGGCCAGGCGTGGTGGCGCACACTTGTAATCCCAGTACTTGGATTGGGACCGGAAACTGGAGGATCTGGGTTCGCGGCCAGTCTCAGCTACTTAGTGGGGCCCTCCACAACTTAGTGAGACCCTGTTTCAAAATAAACAATAAAAAAATAGGTTTGGGGGTGTAGCTCAGAGGTAGAATGCCCCTGGGTTCAATCCTCAGTACCGCAAAAAAAAAAATTAGAAAGTGTTGATATTATCAAAATATATCTGTTTTATATAAATATATTTTATGGACTTTATTTTTCAATTACTCTTTCAAATGACAAAAATTCATGAATTTGCAGAGAATCATTTACCTATTCCTCTTCCACACATTTATTTCATGGCCTTGAGGATTTATTCCAAGTTGAGAACCCAACACCAGGACATAAGAGTGAAAACGTTTTAACCTGAAATGAAGTGTTGCTTTCCTCAGTGTATTTCTATGTGTTTACTACTTGATTTGTGTTGTTTTTCCCAGTAAGTGAAAACATGGAGAATTTTTCCAAATATTTCTGGCACATTTGATTATGGCTTCTCTGCCAAAATATTTCTTTTCCTTGGATATAAATTCTCTGCGTCAGTCCACCTGATTTTCTATTTCTGCAATCTAGTTCAAGTTGTGACTCTATGTGTGAGGCCTTTCTGTGACATTTTCAGTAGTAGTTGGTGAGTAGAAAAATCCCTCATGGTAATTTCTTTGCATTGTTACTTTTATTTTAGAAAATGACTCACACAAAAAAATATATGTATTGGTACCAGACATGACCCAAATTACCTCTTTTTTCCTAAGTAGCTGCCCAGTAGTTGCAGTTATTCCATTCGGGGGTGAATTAGCTGTGGAATACCAGGAAATATATCATAGGCAGAAAATTTACAACAGGATTGCCTTTTTGAAAGGAATATAAGTCCTAATTTTTATTGAGGGTCGAGTCAAATAGTGACATTGATAAATTGGAACAAAAATGAATTTTGAAGGATTATGGCATTTTAAGAGCAATGGACACTCTATGTCTTCATTTTTCTGGTTCTGCAACAAGCAAGTGTCCTTTCGTAAGTGCAGAGTCATATATTGTTTTTCTTTTTTTTCTTTCTTTTTTATATTCATTTATTGGTGCATTGTAATTATACATTTTGATACACATCAGGGTAGCAGCATCATACATGCACACATTGCTCATTTAGCCCTCCCTCAAATCCCACCCTATTCCCTCCCCCTCCCTCCCTTTCGTGCTCCGCATAGTGATTGAGTCTTATAAGTTTGTGTATACACATCATGTGCTATAGTGTGTTTCCCTCCACTCCCCTCCCAACTCCCTCAGTTAGGTCACCTTCTTTGTTCATCTAAAGTTTTCTTCTTCTTTGTCAGGACTCCCTTCTAAGTCCCATTCTATCTAGCTTCCACATATTAGGAGGGACATCTGACTTTTCACTCTTAGTGACTTACTAATTTCACTTAGCATAATGTTCTCCAGTTCTCTCCATTTCCCTGCAAATGATGTGATTTTGTTCTTCTTTGTGGCTGCATAAAATTCCATTGTGTACATATCCCATAGTTTTGTGATCCATTCATCTGTCGATGGACACCTTGGCTGGTTTCAAAGTTTGGCAATTGTGAATTGTGCAGCTATAAACATAGATACACAGGCATTAATTAGTCTGGTAGTTTGGTATTTTTTTCTTTATATACTCTTTCTAAGGGAAAGTTAATCTGCAAATAATATGCTTGTCTGAAAGTAATAAAAAATGCATGCTTAAAAAGTCTGAGTATGTTTTTTTTCCTTTTTTTTTAATAGATTTGTTGTGGTTTCTCATTGCCTTTTAGTTTTTGGATTTTTTTTCCTTTTACTGAAAGTGAAGATGATCATGTCAAACAAATGTTGCTGTTGGCTTCTGATTTTTGTAGATTATATCTGTTTGAGTCTTTTTTTTCTGTTTGAGTCTTAATTTCCGTAGTTTATTACTTTCAGTAGAAGTATAGATCATGAAATTAAGTTGACACTTGATTACAAAAATTTAACAGTCCAAAAAATCCTTCTGAGAAGTTATTTGCATCAGTAAATGATTCTGCTTTTCTATTCTTTAGAGATTTGAAACTCATCTATCATTTTTCCCTCTGAAAAAATAAATTTAGAATAAGGGAACCATTACCACTTTAGAATAATTAGAGAACTACAGTAATATATGTATATCCAAATACATAGCAGCACAATTCACAATAGCCAAATTATGGAACCAGCCTAGGTGTCCATCAACAGATGAATGGATAACAAAATTATGAAATATCCACACAATGGAATTCTACTCAGCAATAACGAAGAACATAAGAAGAACAAGATTATGTCATTTGCAGGAAAATGGAAGGACCTGGAAAACATTACGTTAAGTGAGATTAGCCAGTCACAGAAAGTGAAGGGCCATATGTTTTCTTTAATATGCAAAAGATAGGGATTAATTTGGATACCAGAGGGATTCCAGATAATGGAGGAGAAATTTCAGTAGAACTAGGGAGGTGGTCTAGGGGAAGGGGTGGGGGAAGAGTGAGGATCAATGAAGGAATTACTATTATTGGTTTTATATACATATGTGAGAATACCAAAGTCAATCTCAGTACCCTGTTTGGGGAAGGAGGGGATGGGGAGGGAGCCAGGGGAAAGCCCACCAAGTGCTGTGTGCATGTGTGTCACTATCAATGTGATTTACATTATGATATGAGACTATAATACACCAATAAAATTATATTAAAATAAAATAAAATAAAGTCACTAAGCAAAATATAACAAATTTTCAAGTTTTAATTTGAATTTATCTGAACCTTAATTTCTTCATTGTTAAATTAAGATTAAAATAGCTACTTTGAAAGATTAGTATAAAATGAAAAATATGTGTTATGTACCTAATGCAGTGTGTAGTACACATAAGATTTAGATTCAGATGAGATGATATATATATATATATATTTTTTTGCAGTACCGGGGATTGAACGCAGGGCGTTCTACTTCCGCGCTACGCCCCCAGCCCTATTTTTTATACTTTATTTTGAAACCGGGTCTCACGAAGTTGCGGAGGGCCTCACTAAGGAGAGAGAGAGAGAGAAAGCTGAGGCTGGCCGCGAACCCGGATCCTCCGGTCTCCGCCTCCCAAAGTACTGGGATTACAAGTGTGCGCCACCACACCCGGCTTGATGTTGTTATTATTATTATGTAAACCAGAATCATTTAAAGGGTTTCTAAAGCACAGATTGCTGGGCCCCACCTCAGAGCTGTTAATTCAGTGGCTCTCCTGTGGGCTTTGAGAAAGTCTTTGGGCTTGAGAAGCTGTCAGGTCATATTGATACTGTAGGTCCAGGGACAACACTTTGAGAACCACTGACAGAGCCTGGTAACTCTAATGCAGTAGAGTTTTGTCACTAACAATACTTTTTCCTGTAGTTATCTCTGAAAACTAGTAATATTATTACTTTCTATTTTAAACACTCTCACATCCTTCCTTTAAGATGTTCATTTATCTACTTTTTTATTTCATTTCATTTATTGGTGCATTGTAGTTATACATTTTGATAAGTATCAGAGTATCAGAAACATGCATGCACACATTGCTTATTTAGCCCTCCCTCAAATCCCACCCTATTCCCTCCCCATTCCCTCCTTCCATGCTCAGCATAGTGATTGACTCTCATAAGTTTGTGTATATATATTGTGTGCATTAGTGTGTTTCCCTCTTCTGCCTTCCCATCTCCTTCAGTTAGGTCACCTTCTTTGCTCAGCTAAAATTTTCTCCTTTTTTTGTCTGGAGTTCCTTCTAAGTTCCATTCTCCCTAGCTTCCACATATGAAGAAGAACATCTGACTTTTCACTCTTTGTGACTGACTAATCTCGCTTAACATAATGTTCTCCAGTTCCCTCCATTTCCCTGCAAATGTTGTAATTTTGTTTTTCTTTGTGTACATATCCCATAGTCTTGTAATCCATTCAAGAACTCCCTCCTTGCTTCTATTTACTTAGACAATAGTGTGAATGTTGCTGTTCTGAAATTGTGCAATATTTTGATGGACATAAAGGATTCAGATCAACTAAATGGAAAAAAAAAACAGATCTTTCCGTAGTTGGATTTATTTGAGGAAAAACAAAGTGATAGAGTGCATTGGTTTGTTTTCACTTTTGAAGTGATTAAGCAACATGAAGACTGCCTGACACTTGAAAAATCTGTTCTTTGCACTTTGAAAAATCTGGCTTGCTTACTCAGTAGGTATCGTTATTGTACTTAAATATAATTTAGATAATAATTTAAGTGAAATGGTACTTCTAATTTTATTTTATCTGCCAGATTTACTTATTTTGTTCAGTGACCTATCATGTCACTGGTAATGAGGATCCAGACAAAATAATTTCAGTCAGGAAAAGAAGAAAGAAAAGATCTCTTAAAAGATTGTGTTTAATCAGAAGTATCTTGATGAGTCACGCATTAAAACAAAACAAAAACATCTCTTAATATTTAGGCAGCAATACTGCCAGGTGTCCAAAATCTAGATGTAGTGCATGACACATACAGAATGTAGCTGCAAATGAGAATAATTCCTGACAAAAGCATAGTTATCGATAATGTTAGGTGTTGACTTATTTCTTTGGTATCTTCTGGATGAGCTTTGATATATTATTAATGTAATCTCAAGATACATATTAAAATACTACGAATAAGCACTAAATAACACATAAAAACTTCTTCCAATGTGTTTGGACTTTATTATATATCAGGAAAAAGTCTGCAGACATTTTCTCTATACTCATTCTCTATGAACTCATCCAGATGAAATCTCTTCCACTTTCATTGTTTTAAATATCATCTACGGGCAAAATTCATATATAATTTCACAGTCTTAGAACCAACTGCAAACTTGACATTTCCAATTGATATCGAACAGGAATCTCAATCACAACATGTTGCAATCTGCTCTTTTTACTTACTTCTCCAGAAACTTAATGTTAACTACTTTATTTAAACCACTCAGGCCTAAACAATGGCTCCATCTTTGATCCTTCTAAGATAACCTATGTATACTCCACAACAAATATTTGATTTGAACATGTAACCAGAATATATGTCTCATATACCTATTGTTATTATGCTAGTCTAAGCCCCATCTTCTCTCACCTGGATTATTACAATAACCTCCCTACTTATCTGCCTGTAAATATCATTTTAATTCTATAGTATATCTTCCCAACAATTGTGGAATGAATACTTTAAAATCTAAGGCAGGTCATGTACTTTTCTTCTCAAAATCATGCATTGGATTTCCATCTTTCTTAGAATAAAAGTTAATTAACACTTTTATAATAGATTACACGTAATTTGAACTACCACTATCTGAATGAATCTCCCACCAATTCAGTTCCAGCTACTGTGGCATTCTTGAAGTTCTTGAAGGATACCAATTATGTTCTTCCTGTCTAATCATATGTCTTTTCTTTTATCTAAATTAATTCTTCATCCCACTTTTCACGGCTTATTTCCTTGCTTCAAGTTTCTGTTCAAATGCCAATTTATCAATTTATTTTTCTCTTCCTTGTCAGCTATTGACACTATATACCTATTTTTTGTAAACTATGTCTCTTTTATGATATGTAGTCTCCATGAGGGCAGGGACTTCTGTTCTTTTGTTTCCATGGTATTTTCAGTAATTCAAACACTTCGCTGTGCATATCAATTATTCAAGGAATATTTGTTTAATAAATGAATATTTCACAACAAATATCTTCTGATAAAAATGTCCAGAGATTTTACCCAATTGATCAGTTTTTGAAATTTGATGTAAAGTATAACCCATAAATCTTAGAAGCTTGTTGAACCCCACACACAAGGAATCTGAGAAAACTATACCAAGACACAATAAAATTAAATTATGCAAAACCAGTGAAATAGAGAAAATTCTAAAACCAGCCAGAGGAAAAAGACTTGTTAGCTACATAGGAACAATTATAAGAATCACAGCAGATTTCTCACTGAATATAAGGTAAGCAATAGAGGACCAGGGAGTGACATCTTGAAGAAAGAAAGAAAATATGTAAATAAATAACCCCCAATTCTATATTCAATGAATATATCTCTAAAAAAAAAAACAAAGTAAAAACTCTCAGAAATGCCACAGCTGAAGAAAGCACCAGCTAGCACTCACTACAAGGTATGTTAAAGCAATTTTTCAGGAAAGAATGAAAATGATACCAAATGAAAATATATGTCTACACCAATAGTGAAAAACTATGTAGTAGATAATTATGTATAAGGTTTTAGATATGTTATTTCAGTTTGTTTAAAAATAAATGACTATAGCTGGCCATTGTGGCGGATGCCTGTAATCCCAGTACTTGAGAGACTGAGACAGAAGAATCATAGGTTCAAGGCCAGCCTCAGCAACTTAGTGAGACCCTCAGTAGCTTAGTGAGACTCTGTTTCACAGTAAAAAATAAAATATGCCTGGGGATGTAACTCAGAGGTAGAATGCCCATGGGTTCAATCCCCAATACCACACACACACACACACACACACACACACACACACACAAAATTCTACCCGCAAAGAAAACTCAAGGCCCAAATAGCTTTGAACATTTAAGAAAGAGGTAATATTAACACTACTCGAACTCTTCCAGAAAATCAAAGGAGTTAGAATACTTCTCAACTCTTTCCATGAGGCTAGCATTACCCTGATATCAAAACCAGACAAAGATATTCAAGAAGAGATAACTACCAATATACCTGAGGACACAGATGCAAAAATTACAAACAAAATTTTGAGAAATCCAATATAATAATATTTGAAAGGATATTAACTAATCGTCAGTTGGAATTTATCCTTGAAATGCAAGGTCAGTTTGATATTTTACAAAACCAATCAGTATAGTTCATCAGATTAATGAAGACCCTGTGGTCATCTCAATAGATGCAGAATAGTATTTGACAAAATACAATACCTATGCCTGATGAAAACACTTAATAAACTAGCAATAGCAGGAAACTTCCTACATCTAATGATGGACAGCAATTAAAAACTATAGCTAAATTACACTTAATGGTAAAATTCTGAATGCTTTCCTCATAAGACCAAGAAAGATTCTTGATATCATCATCTAAGTGTAATCATCTAAGAAAAGGAACAAAAGTCATCTAGATTGAAAAGAAAGAAATAAAAACTGTCTTTATTTGTCAATGGAGTGATTGGATATATCAAAGTACTAATGGAATTTACAACAAAGCTATAAGAACTAATAATTGAGTTTACCTTGGTTGCAAGCTATGAGATCAATATACAAAACTCAATTGTATTTTTATATCCTAGCAATGAACAATTAGAAATTAAAATCATAAAACTATTGTTTACCACAGCATAAAAATGTGAAATATCTAGGAATAAATATGGCAAAAGATATATGAGATTCATGTGCATTGAATACTACAAAATATTGCTGAGAGAAATCAGAAAGGATCTAAATAAAAGAAAAGACATTCCTGTTCATAGGTTGGAAACTCAACATTGTTAAGATGTGAGTTGTACCCAAATCAATCTTTAAATTCAATGCTATCCTAATCAAAATCCAAAAAAGCATTTTTAGGAGTATAAAAGGACAAACTGATTTAAAAATCCCAAGAAAATGGGAAGGATATAGAATTACAAAACAAGCTTGAAAACAGATACTAAAGTTGGAGGAATAATACTATCTGATTGCAAGACTTATGATAAAACTACATTTATCAAGGTAGTATGAGATTGACATAAAGATAGACAAATAGGTCAATATAATAGAGAAGAGATCTCAGAAATAGACCCACCCATATATGAATAACTGATTTTTGTCGAAGATTAATAGCAATTCAGTGCAAAATGATAGTGTTTTCAACATGTGATGATGAAAAATAACTTTAATCCATACCTCATGCTGAAATTAGATCAGACAACTTAATGTAGAATATAAAACTAGAAAGTTCTAAAAGGAAACCTAGGAGAAAATTTTTGGGACATTAGGTTAGTCAAAGATTTCTTAGATACCATATAATAATTCCTAACAATAAAAATTATGTTTCACCAAAATTAAAAATGTCCTTTTTTTGAAAGACAGTATTAGAAGAATGAAAAGGCAAGCCAAAGACTCAGAGGAAATATTTGCAAATAATATATATTATAAAGGACATGTACTCAGATTACATAAAGAGCTTAATATAATAATAATGGTGATAAGGCAATAAGCAACCCAATAAAAATATGGGCCAAAGGTTTCAGATATTGGGCAGATAATTCACTAAAAATATATAGATGGTAAACAAGCACTTGAAAAGATACTTAACATCATCAGTCATTAGAGAAATACAAATTAAAAGCACAATGAAATGTCACCACAGATTTACTAGAATGGCTAAAATTAAGAAGACTTCAAATATTGGCATGGATGTGGAGGAAAAGGAATTCTTATACAATGCTGGTGAAAATGTAAACTGGCATAGACACTCTGGAAAGCACTTTGGCACTTTCTAAAAGTTAAACATGCATATAACATATGATCTAACCATTCCATTTCTAAATACTTATGCAAGATAAATAGAGGCATATCGTCAAAGGAATGTACAAAAATGTTTGTAAGAACTTCACTTTTGATAGCCAAAAATCTGGAAACAACCCCCAAATCTATCAACAGGTGAATGCTTAAACAAGTTGTGTTATTTCTATACCATAGAATACTACTCAGAATAAAAAGAAGTTATTGATATCTGCAACTATATGGATAAAGCTCAAAATAATTATGCAAAATTTAAAAACTACACAAAAAGAGTATGTGCTAAATTTATATTTATATAAATTCTATAAAGTGCTAACTAATCTATAATGGCATTAAGTAGGTCATAAGCTGACTGGAAAGGGGAATGGTACCAGGAATAGCAGAAGAGGGGATTAAAAGGGCCATGGGAACTTTGGGGGGGTGATGGATACATTCATTATGATGGTTTCACAGGAATATGCATATGTCAAATATAGTCCACCTGTAGACTCTAGATACTTATGGGTAACTATAGGCTAACTATGAGTACTATATGGCATTAAAAATAGTCAATATTTGAATTTAAGGCATTTCCTTTTTTTTGACAGCCAGCCTAATGTCTAAATACTTATGGGTTACTATATGCTAACTATGAGTACTATATGGTATTAAAAATAGTCAATATTTGAATTTAAGGCATTTCCTTTTTACTGACAGCCTAATGTCTAAATACTTATGTGTTACTATATGCTAACTATGAGTACTATATGGTATTAAAAATAGTCAATATTTGAATTTAAGGTATTTCCTTTTTTCTGACAGCCTAATGTCAAACATGAAAACTATTTATAATTATATGCGCTGTAACCGATAACACTTTAAACTGTAATTTTTAACATTTTCATTTTAAGAAGAATATTATTCTCATAAAAACAAGTGTATTTAAGCAAAAGGATCTTATAAGATTTTCATTTAAAAGTTCTTTTTCTTTTCCTCTATGATGAGATTGAATTTTAACAAAAACAATGTGTTTGCAGCAGTAGCTGAAGCATGCTGGCTATACAGCACGGGCATGTCCAAAAAGGACCAGTTTAAGAACCGGTTTCCAGCTCAACATCTAGGGTGACTAGTCACTCTAATAAGTGTGTAACCTGAGGAGGGCTATTCAGCTTTCCATATTTCAGTGTCCCTCGGAGTTTAAAATGATAGCAGTGTTACATATTACAGTGAGGACAAATTTGATAACAGATGAGCCTTTGGCCATCTCTTTAAGTAAGGTGACTGTACCAAGGAGCTTATTGGATAATAACTGCTTCCTAATGTGACTTTTGAAGTTCTAGTGGCTACAGTTTTGACTAATTTAAATACTCCAGAAGAGACTTAATCCAGGTGTGAATAGCTGCTGTCCTGCAGATAAATTGTATATACTCATATTTGAATAGGCTTAGTTGGCTTTGTGTAACATTTTTATGAAAATAATATGGCAGAAGTAATCAATCTATGAGATTCTTTATACCATAATAAGTATACTATATTATTAAAGGATTATAAATTATCTTTATATTAATTAACATAATCTAAGAGAATCTTTATTTTATAATAAGGATACTATATTATTAAAGGATTATAGATTATATTAATTCATATAATAAAAAGAAAATAAATTCACCCCAAAAGAAAGTATACTCAATATTGGCTCAAAAATTATTTTGAACTATTTATCATTTAGAATAATAGAAATATGGTCAATTAATATAAGAAAAAATAACTTTATTATGGACACATATCCTTAAACAATCATAGTAGTTTTCAGTAAATATTGTGCATAACAAATTTCACAGTTATGAGTGCTAAAGGACAATACAAATGAGTAGCAGAATAGAGATCAGTACAAATTGGGGAAAGGGGATTCTTTAGAGAAAATTGTCAAAAATATCTTTTCTAAGGACCTGAAGACTGAACAAATTTCAGAGCCAGTCATGTGGAGGTCTAAGGAAAGAATGTTCTAGTCAGAAGGGAGGGAGGACAAATTGAAGAACCAGCCCATCCCGAGGGCAGGGCTATGTTTGATGTATGGAAAAGGCCAGCACGTCTGATCATGGTGAATTGGGAAGATCATTAGGTCACATGAGTGGAGAGACAGCTATAGGTATTTAGATTTTTATTTAAGGGCATAAAATAGTCACAGAAAAACATCTAACACATTCTGATTGGGACATAAACTTAAACAGGAATGTCTGAAGATTTAAGTTTTTGGATTGTAAGAAATAGATTGAAAGATTTAATATTGTAAAAATGGTCATACTACTAGCCAGAGAGGGTGATGCACTCCTGTAATCCCAGTACTTGGGAGGCTGAGACAAGAATCACAGGTTTGAGGCCAGCCTGGGCAACTTAGTGAGACCATGTTTAAAAAAATATATTAAAAGGGGTGGGGAAATATCTCAGTGGTAGGATAGCCATGAGTTCAATTTCCAGTAACACACACACACACACACACACACACACACACACACACTCCATACCACTCAAAGTGATTTGAAGATTCAATGCAATCCCCATCTAAATACCAATGGCATTCTTCACAGAAAAAGAAAACACACGTAAACTGGCATCAAAATACCTGACCTCAAAACGTAGTACAAAACTGTAGTAACCAAAAGAGCATGGTACTGACATAAAAACCAATATATAAACCAATGGAATACTACAAAGAACCCAGAAATAAATCCACACATCTATGGCCACCTTGTTTTCAACAAAGATGATTTGATCACAATACAGAATCATCACACTATACTCTGTATATAAAAATTTTAAAAAATAACATTAAAAAGAAAATTGGATACCACCAATATCAGGGAAATAGAAATCAGTGATTAACCAGTTGTAACAATAGACAACACTAATTTCCAGTGTAAAAAATTAAATTGTATAAATAATAATGATGCTATCCAATGTTTCTCCAATGTGCTATGGACAATCCTATCAGACCTGCCTATAAATAAACCCAGGAATTTGACAATGGCATTATGAGTTATTAAAAACTTTCTTAATAAATATTTTTCATCTATGTGTATTCCAGATGGTATTTAAAAAGATTTTTTACTCATTCACTTTAGAAATTATTTTAGAAATAGGCTATTTAGGCAAAAGTATACTGTATTAGTTGACATTTTTAAGCCCAAATGCATTAGATGAATTCTGCTTACTGTAGTTTCTAATCTTGAAAATGCCTCTATATGATTAACAGTTAATTTATATGATGTTTAAATATGCATTGAATAGTTTCTCTGTTTGATGGATGTGTTAGTCAGCTTTCCATTGCTGTGGAAAATATGTGAGAAAAACAACTTCAAAGAAGGAAAGATTCATTTTGCCTCATGGTTCCAAACATTTCAGTCTGTGGTCGCTTGGCCCGGCTGCTCAGGGTCTGTGGTGAACATCATGGTGGAAGCAAGTGGCAGAGGAAATCTGCTCACCTGCTGGCAGCCAGGCAGTGAAAAGAGAGCGCTCACTTGACCACAAAGCCCTTCTCCAAACCCCTTAAGCTATGAATCCATCTTTGGATTAATCCATTCATGAGGTCAGAGCCCTCAAGATCCAACCCCCAACCCCTCACCTGTGAAAACGATGACACAGGGGAACAAGCCTTCAGCACATGAGTCTTGGGGGGACATTTAAAATCCAAACCATAACAGTGGATAATGGAATTCATCTAGTCTTTGTTCAGTGAGCCTGGTCAGGCCAATCAACTCAAATTCTTTCATTCTTACCTATATATGAATCCCTAGTTTCACTTCTGGTCTGTCCAGTGCAGAACTGAAATCCAATCAGCTTTATATCCGGTGCTTTATGTTTATGGTTTTCAGTGGTGAGCAATTGTGATTTGCAATATGCTCCGTGTGAGTATTGTGTAGTGTGTATGTCATAAGTTGTTTTGCATCAGTCTGCGGGTTTGAAAAAGTTTGTGTAATACAAGTACCAAGGAGGTTTTGTTCTTAAAAAAATATTTTATTGTACTGAAAGATATTTCGAATGTAAAAACTCTAATGTTGGAACAAGGGCTAATCCTCGTGAGTGTCAGAGTTGTGGAAATTGAAGAAAACCCCATCAGTGCCTTCATTTTGAGAATCATTTTCCACGCCGGTTGCCACTTTGTGCCCTGCATGAGTGAGTCGGGGTGCACCTAAGGACCATTTTAATGTGTGACATCTGGGTGGACACCTGGAGGCTGTGAAGCTTTGAACTGAGGAGCCATTAATGCTAAAAAAAAAATGAACATTAATGTTGATTATCCTCTTTAACTTGTTTCACCCACAACTGCTCAATCATTCTGCAACCAGATTACTGCCGGTTCCATATGTTTCTGTGTCGCTTAGGCCTGACTAATTAAAATGTTCTGTTATCAGTGCCACATAAATTTAAAAACTCTGAGATGTCTTCTTAGCCAACTGAAGAGACTTTTAATGTTTTATGAGAATTAATGTATAATTTTTAACCTGCCAAATACCAAATGTATGACCTAAAATTTTATGTTCCATTTGAATTTGATTCAGAAAAACAAATCTATGCACATAAGCTATGTTCTAAGCTTTGCCAAACCGGAAACTCTCCTTATAATTTTGATTTTCTTTAATATTTTTATTTAAATTTATTCTTCCTATTGATATAGGCATATTTCAACCAAAGAATCTATGAAAAAAGATTAATATCAGTAAGAAAAGAAAACTACAACATTAATCAAATATCTTCTTACAAATTGTCAGGGTGTTAAAAAAAAAGAATAACCAGTGTTGGCATTCTCAAGCGCTGCTAATGTGAGTGTAAATTGGCAAAATATTTAGAAGACAATTTGGCAGCATATAGCACGTGCTTTGATAGTTTCATATTCCCTCATTCAATCCATTAAAAAATATTATGAGCAAATAATCACTGTACAAACATTCATGAAAAAAGATTTATCACAGTGTTATTTAAAACACTAAAACTTAGAAATATAAACTCGTAACAATATAAAAACAGTTCAATAAATTGTTTCTACCACAATTAATAAATGCAGTATTTAAAACCATGCTTTTGAAGACTGATTCATATCAAAGAAAATTTTCTTGGTATACTTAATATGACGTTACGTGAGAATAAATTTTGCCAACGATACAACCCACTATATATGTATTTATAGAAACACTGAACTGAAGGACAACAAACATTATTTCCAGTGCTATATGTTTGTTTATTGTTTTACTTTAGTTTATTTACACATATCAAAAAACAAACATTTTTATAATCAGAAAAATGATCAAGAAAAAAATGAATGATTATGAGGAAATTTATTCTATTGCTAGTTTTTAATGCTTTAAAATTTATCCTTTAGTGAGTAAATAATACCATATTTATATGGTGCTATTTAAATTTTTATGTCTTGAAATGTAATTTTGTCCAGCAAAATTCTAAACTTCTTGAAGTTGAGTCTCTCTTATTTACTTCATTTTGATTCTGCCTATTTTTTTTTTTGGAATACAAGACACTTGAGCAAATTTTGCTATATATCAAAATTGACTCTGATTTTTTTTTTGTCAAAGTACATCTGCCCAAATTCTCCTTCTAAATTCTCATTTAGTGCATCTACTGTAACGATAGTGATTCTGATGTTCACAAAATTTCAGAATCAGTTCACTTGATACTGCAAGTCAAAGACATTTGCTATTTGCCGGGCGTGGTGGAGCATGCTTGTAATCCCATTACTTGGGAGGCTGAGACCAGAGGATCCTGGTTTGCCGCCAGCCTCAGCTACTTAGTGAGGCCCTCCGCAACTTCATGAGACCCGGTTTCAAAATAAAGTATAAAAAATGGGGCCGGGGGTGTAGCCTGGAGGTAGAATGCCCCTGGGTTCAATCCCCAGTTCTGCAAAAAAAATAAAAAATAAAAAATAAAAAAAATAAAAAAAAGACATTTGCTATTCCTTATTATCTCACTAATGGCAAATATTTCTGATCCTTTAGTTCATTTTAGTTCATATGGGATCATTTGCTCAAATTTTATTTGATATCATGTTAGAAAAACAATTTTTTAATTATAGTTGACTCAGTTCTGTTCGGATAGTAGCAGGTATAAATAGATAGACATTTAAAATAACTTTTCCCCATCTTGAGTGTGGGATCTAAGTCAGGAATATTTATGCAAGTAATTAATCTAGAAATAAAAAAGCAATAAATTAAATCAAATCAGTGCACATGGCAGTTGTTTATCATTTTCATTTTCTGTTATGGAGCCAAGCCACATGAATCTGTTTGGAGTTTTTACTGTAATTTCATCCATTTCCTCCAGCATCACAGGAAAACAGTTTCATGCAATTTTCTGTTACCTCCTCATAAAGTGGAACAATATCACACAATAACACAATAACACAACTTTGTTGAATTCTGTTATGTAATTAATTGATTGAAACTTCATCTTTCGAATACACATGCAGTAGCAATAGCTATGTTCCACTTTTAATTATTCTAAGTTATTTGTATTAGTAATAGTTAATCACCTGAAGATTGAACAGTTAGGTCTTCCTTTGGCCAAGCATCAGAGTTAGTGCTCATTTGAACTATAATTTTAAGTGGCTAAAGGAGACTCTAAAAGTACTTTCTCCTCTCTTTGAATGGGTGGGAACATATTCTTGTTAATTATAGTAGTTTCCACATTTAGCCATGGAAATGAGCAAACTATTATTAGTTAATGTGAGGAACTAAACCCAGAATGCTTCAATTGTAAAAGGCAATGGCATTTAAAAATGGTATTACTAGTTCTACCTCACAGTCATTGCATCTGAACTCTCCAAAAGTTCTTTAGAAGTGAGCACTTAATACCAAAAGAAAATTCTAACATGACACTCAGTGCTCAGCATGTGCTTACAAATTCTTTGATAAACAAAACTCTTTTTGGAAACTTTTCTTTAAACATCTTCAGGTATAACTTTCTCCAATTTTTAAAAGAATCCTGTTTGCAAATTCTTCCTTTAATCTATTTTAAAAGCCTGCTGATTTCACCTCTGCTAACTTCAACTTTTTTGTTCTTGTGTAGTAGGAACACATCTCACTCTTTTTAACAGAACCAGGTAGAATTTAAATACAAAGGAAATGGGGAATGTTCCTGGAGAAGATTGTTTTTGATTAAATGAATGGTCACAAACTTTGTAGGTAAATAGTTTTTAGAAACGATATCAGTTCACACTAACACATTATGGTACCTAAATTAGAAACTGGGTAGAGAGGGAAACAGTGGAAGTTCCTATTAATTCTGCAGTGTGGCAGGGAAAACAAAACACTTATCAAAGATCCTGTAATGAAATCTAGAAAAGCCGTCCAGTTAAGCCTCTTTGGTGATATTCAGAAGGAGGGTTTTGGTGAAATTTCATGGATTCCTTCAGCAGAGGAACATATTTCCATGTTAGGTAATCACTCCTCTATTATCTTCCTACACTTCCCAAATTGAGGAAAATGTCACAATGTCTTGATGACACATAAGTTAGCACTGTGTAGATGACATCAGTCCTGAATATAAAGTACAGCTTCTGAATATCAAGTACTTGAAGGGTATGAAGGTAATCCTCACTTTGCACAGTCCTGCAGGACCAAAACATACAATTGCACAAGCTGAGACCATGAAAAGTGATCTTCAACAGTCTGTGGGGAAAAATTTTAATTGTTCCATAACACTTGTGGGTATTTTGCAGAAATATTGAAATGCCCTTATTTGGTTATAAAAGTATAGGGACATGAAGACATATTAAAACTAATGTTTTTCAGTATACCATAATTTACAATGGAATTTTATGCAGCCATAAAGAAGAACACAATTATATCATTTGTAGGGAAATGGAAAGAATTAGAGAACACTGTGCTAAGTGAGATTAGTCAGGCACAAAGAGTGAAAAGTCGGATGTTCGCCTTAATATGTGAAAACTAGAGAGAAGGAGATTTAGAAGGGACTCCAGACAAAGAAGATGAAAACTTTAGATGAACAAAGAAGATGACCTAACTGAGGGAGTTGGGAGGGGGGTGGAGGGAAACATACTAAAGCGCATGAGGTATGTATCCAAACTTATAAAACTCAAATCACTGTGCAAAGCACTAAAGGGAGGGAATGGGGTGGGATTTGAGGGAGGGCTAAA